>PVHY01004290.1:34679-88106 GCA_004024945.1 Uropsilus gracilis
CTCTCTCTCTCTCTCTCTCTCTCTCTCTCTCGTCCGAATAGGAAAGTGTGAAGGACTAAACTCTAAACTACTCAGGAACCACATGACAAGTCTGGAGATGCCAACTTTCCCAAACTGAAGAACAGTTTGCTCTTAAGAGTCAAAGTCAGAACTTGCTCAGTTCACCCTTTCCCTTCCTGTTTCCGGTGGCAGATGTTGTGAACTCCTCCACATTCCTTGTGACTCCACAAACTGGGTTTGTCTCGGAGCTAGGTAGTGCGTGTCCATCCAGTGGACTAGCCACTCATATCCCAGCTGTGGGGTCTGGCCACAGGGTGGAAATGTTCCTGTTGTCACTATTTTAGATGTTCCCATCGTGAAAGCACCTTGTAAAACAGGATACACTGTTTAGATTTGAAGTGGTTGGTGATAAAATTGGTTAAGGGATAAATAGGGTGACATCATGTCCAGGAAAGCTCTTGCAAAAGAAAGTACTTTTAGAGGAAGCACAAAAAGGGAATTTTCAAGTACTATTTGATTCGAACCATTATGGAAATTTTTTTGAGCTAACAGGAAATGCATCTGAAAGTTGTTTACTCTGACTGTCTGCGAAGGCATGTGGGATAAATGAGCCCTGCTGTTCCCCAGAATGACCTCACCCTTGGTGTTGGCACTGGGTGCCCTAGCAATGTTGACCTGTGCATACACCCAGCGTGGGTCTCACCATCATCGGCTTCCCTCTCACCCCCGCTCCTCACCCCCCCGTCAGCCCGACTTGGAGCAAAGTTCTTCTTCAAGTGTGTAGACTCCAGAATAGTGCTTGCTTTGGAGGTATCATTTCCATGAACTTCCCCTCCTGAGGACTGGTCTTTCTTACTTTGGTTTGACAGATCTTTGCAGAGATCAGCCCGTGGCTGAAGTTCTGGTGGCATTAAGCAGCTTTCTCTCTTTGTCTTTGAGGGGAGGGGGGGTGCGGGGAGGGGGGAAGTCCTAATGGACAAAAAGTAGTTTGGTCCTTTTTTAATTTTCAAATTTCAAAGCTTATCCAACATGGAAGCCATCTGTTACAATGGCGCAATCATGGCCAAAACCAAATACAGACAAAAAGGAAACCAGGAGATTAGGACCGAGTGAGGGCTGCTGCTTTAGTCATGTGGATTTGTGCAGACTGTCCTTTCAGCCTCATATCCTGGCTTGCAAAATAGGGACTGTGGATACTCCTACAATTTTGTGGTCAAGACTAAAGGGGATAATGTCCCTGTAGTGGAGTCCAATTAATGTCCCTCTCTGGATCCCTTCATCCTAGACATAAAATATATATATATAAATATATATAACATATATATATATTTATATTTATATTATATATATAATTTCACTGAAGTGCATTGCTTTACAATGCTCTATGTGATTTAGGCATATAGGGTAATACTTCTTCAAATGTATGTGACGACACCAAAACACCTGTATCTTCCACTTAATCCAATTCTCCCTTTGCTCCGCCACCTTCCCCTCCCTCTCTGGTAGCCTCCTTCCATCACAGTCAATCAGGTGTCTAGGATCTGCTTTGGTTCAGTTTGGTTAGTTCCTATTCTTTTGTTTCTTGAGATCCTACATTTTTGTGAACTCATTCAGTTTTTGTCTTTCTCCTTCCTAGTATAATTCTCTCCAGTGTCATACATGATGTCATAAGCAGCACAATTTTATCTTTTTTATACCTTTGTGATGCCCATATATTTTCTATATTCTATCATGTCTATATACCACATCTTTATCCATTCATCTGTCGTTGGCCATTTAGGTTGCTTCCTATACTTGGCTATTGTAAACAGTGCTGTAATGAACATGGAGGAGCTGATATCTCTTTGAAACTAGTGTTTCTGGCATTCTTTGGAATGGACACCAACCCGTGGAATTCCTGGATCACATAGTAGATCTGTTTTTAATAGTTCAAGAAGCATGCATGCTTTTTTCCATAGCTGGGCCTCCCGGCCATGACATCCCACCAGCACCAAGCGAGGCTTCCTTTGTTAGCACCTGTTGTTGCTGGTCTTTGTAATGCGGACCATTCTCACCATTGTGAGGTGGCATCTCATTGTGGTTTGGTTCACATTTCCCTGTTCATCCTGGATCCTAAAGTTCATCATAAATTCCTGGAATTCTGTGAGTGCTCCCTGTCCTTCCCTCAGCATCCATCTTCTGTCAGGGATAAAGAGAGATAAATATGCAAGAAAGGTAATAACGTATACTTGACAAAAAGCTCAGTTTCTTTATTTCTCTGTTTAACTGTGAAATGTGACTCCATGGAAAAGATATATTTTATGGATCATAAATGTGACTCATAATTATATAGTTTCTTGAACTAGTTTCAAAAATCTGATTTATTTTTCCTCTACACATCCCAGTGTTGTTGACTTACATAATTTTGAGATCTTTGCTTAAGCAGGTGGCAAATTATTGCGAGCCTAACACATTGTCGCTAATATTTCTCACTTTAATCAAGAACTTGGTTCTGACTGACAGAAAAATTCTCATACCAGCTCTTCACTAGACTTCAGGAAAGTCACTTGAAGAAATGATCTGTATTCCTTTCTATTCCCAAAAGGAATTTGTGCAAGTAAGTAAAACCGATGACCAATGGGGGCTTAAAATATTTTCACACGAATGTTCTACTCTGGTTCCAACAAAACTTCCTGGGTAAGCAATAAATACAACTTCCAGAAGTAAGCAATAAGAAAAGAGATAATGTGAATGGAGAGTTTTACTTCCAAAAACAGATGACTCAGAATGACTGCTTAAGTAAATTGAGAAAGTGCCTCAGTTCTTCGAATTTCCCCGAATCTTGATCCTTCGTAATATGATTTGTCAGTTTCCACATCAAGAATATGATCTATTTTCCCGTGTCTTGATTCTAAGCTGCCCTTTCCTCTCACTCTGGTCTACAGAATGAGTCTCACCCTGGAATCCGGGTCTTAGGACTCTTTGCATACCTCTACTCTCCCTTACCTGCAACTAAGAACAAGTCAGGGCTAACTTCCTGGAGGATGAGAGACCTTGAGAAACAAAGCCAGACATCCTAGGGCCATGCTACATGAACTAAAAATCAGCACAGCCAGACAGATGAGTGACCTACAGCCAAGAGAAGAACTAAGCAGAGCTAAGGCATTCTTGCCTGACCAAGATCAGAAGTACTCAGTCAACTCATGGAATGATGAATGAAAATTAATGTGTATCATCTTAAGCCACTGAGATGTTATGGTTGTTTCTTGTACAACATGATTATAGCAATAGAGAGCTGACACATGAACTACCAAATAAGCAGTGGAGGTCCTGAAACAGTTGAGGAGCCTTGAGAAGGGCCGCCTTGAGATGGAGGAGGAGACATCTGTTTGTGTTCTCCGGACTCTCAGGCCTCCGTGGCTCACACTATGCCTGTAGCCAGACCTTTGACCAGGGCTTAGTAAAGATGTGTGTCAGTCAGATTACTCCCCTCTGAAAACTGGCTATTCAAACTCTGAGACCTGGATCTTTAACCAGAGCACAAATAACCCAGGCTTGTAGCTGTGACACCAGGGGTCTGGCCAAGCCACCCCTTGATGTGTCTTGTTGGGACATGACTTTTCTGGAAGAATTGGGGAACAAAAGTATCATTATTTTTCAACCGAAAAGGAAATATATTATAGAGCAGAAAGTTAAAACCACTCATTTCTTTCTTCCTTCCTTGCCGGGCGTTTGTTCTCCTTAAGCAGTTTTTTGACATCTGGAAAGCACGGCCTTGAGTACTGATCCCAGAAATCCTCTTCTGGCATCAACACTCTACTCTGCCCTTTATCATTTCAAAAAAAAGAAAAAATCCTTTTAAACCTTTTTAACGTAATTGGTGGTTGATGATCACTTAACAGATGGGCGATCCTTTGAATTCAGGTCCTAATAGTCTCACGCATGCTTTCATCATCCGCCTACTCCTATGATCCAATGGACGCCCAGTAAGTTACTCATATCAGGAATAAGCTGTTTCCCATAGGAGTCCCAGGTATGCTAGACCCAGTTAACCACCTGATCCTGCAGCCTTTGGTTTCTCACCTCCCAGCCTGGTCCTTCAGATCCTCAGTGTTGAGCATATGTACTGCCCTTGTATATGTATCCCTCCCCCCCACCCATGGAGTGAGATCTTTTCCTACAAAATAAAAGCCCCCACTCCCCAGTGTCTTAGAATGTCAGTGTATTTGTGTTTTTCTCCCCACCTCCCTTTCCTCCCCCTCCCCCTCTCCCCCTTCTCCCCCCTTCTCTTTTTTTTCTTTCATCTCACTCTTGTTGCCCCAGGGTAATCCCAATTGCAGAAAACTCAAGCCTCAGCCTCCCAGGTAGCTAGGATAATAAGCACCCACCACCTGCTTTTTCAGCAACTTGGTGCCGGGGTAGTTTCTTTTCTTTTCTTTTCTTTTCTTTTCTTTTCTTTTCTTTTCTTTTCTTTTCTTTTCTTTTCTTTCCTTTCCTTTCCTTTTCTTTTCTTTTCTTTTTTTGAGACTAGGTCTCACTATTTTTGCCTGTGGAACTGCAGGCTCATGTTGCCCTGGGTACCACAGACTCAAGCAATCCCAGGTAGCTGGGATTACAGGCGCATGTCACCACGCTCAGCTCTTTTTTGGGACTAGATCTCGCTGTGTTGCCCTGAGCGGAACTTGAACCCCGATCCCTGACCCCAGCTGCTTCATAGGCTGAAACTTACAGGCACGAGCTACCGTGCTTGGCTGACGGGGTAGTTTCAAACCCTCGAACTCAAGCAATCCCAGTCCTCTTGCCTCCCAGTGCTTGGATTATAGGCATGTGGCACCACTCCCAGCAGACTGTGTCTTTTATAGGGAGAAGAGGTTTGGATTTACAGTGACATCATGACTATGAGTGAACAGAGAACAGACCTGTGAGGGCCAGTCAGGTGGTGGTCATAGGTAAGCCCAGAAGAAACTCCTCCACTGGCACCTTGACCTTGGTCTTGAAGTCTTTGAGCCCTAAGTTAATTTACATTATTAATGTCATCTCATCTGTGATATTTTCCTATAGCAGCTCTAGGGAACTAATATTATCACTCTAGAAAGCCAACGTTAGGTCGTAACCCATCTACAATGTTTGGCTTTAAGAGCTAAAAACCAGAAAAGTCTCTCTTGTTCTTCACTGGAAACTTTCTCTTGGCGTTCCATCTATTACTCATCGTCTTCAGAATGACTTGATTTTGCTAACACATGTTTGTGGTCATCTTATTTATCATTGCCTGGTGCTACTGTGTGGAGGAGGATCTTAGTCTGAGTCAATAATGAGGGGGGCGTGCAAGAGAGAAGGTACAAGGAAATCCAAGCATACTTAGCATGCTAATTCTGTGTGTGTGTGTGTGTGTGTGTCCTAACAGAATGCCAGGCACATTGTTTTGTGGATAGAGGAACAGATTGAAAATGCTGAGATTCTAGCATGTTCTCACATGGGCTCAGGGAAGAGAGGACCCATGGTTAAAAGCACTGGGAATTGACTGTGGAACATGGCAGGGCTTGTCAGAGGTGGTCAAGAAAAGAGCGTTGCCCAAAAGACCACCACTCTCCCCACTCACTGCAGGGTTCTAGTCAGTCTGGCTGGGGTTCCAGGGACTGCCTCAGGCTGGATGCCCTGACTTGGCAGGTGGTAGGAGGGGGAACAGGGAAGCAAGTTTCGGGGGCTCAAGCATGCGCCATTCTCTCTAGAGGTGCCAGCTTTTTATTTCTGGGACTCTGGCCCTCACAATAATTTTTTTTCCATCTAAGTCTGTCCCACACAATATTGGGGAAATACACTAATGTTATTTGTTCTGATCTGAAATTTGAATTTGTCAGGGCCACCCTGATTTTTCTGGCAGGTTTATCCAGGACTCCATTCTCCACAAAGTCAGAAAGGCTGCTATAAAATGTAAACTGGATCAGGCTACTTCTCCCAGCCCAGGCCTCTTGTCTGCCTCACACTGGAGTGTGGCTCCTTCCCTTACCTGCCAGCATGCTCTCTCCCCACCCTATTTCCAAACTCTTCCCAGGTCTGGCCCATTAAAGATTTAGTTTGAAAATTACCTCCAAGAATCTGTCCATCTCGTCCAGGTTGTTGTATTTGTTTGCATATAGATGTTCATAGTAATCTCTCATTTGGATTTCTAATGTGTCCATTGTAATTTCTCCTCTTTCATTTGTGATCCTGCTAATTTGAATATTCTCTCTTGCTCAGTCACTATGGAAAGCAGTGTGGAAGGCCCTCAAACTAATGAAAATGGAACTACCATTCTATCCAGGAACCACACTTCTGGGAATCTACCCAAAGGAGACTTCAATACTTTTACAAATACTTATACATCCTGTACTCGGATGTTTACTGCAGCACTATTTATAATTGCAAAGACATGGAAACAACCCAAATGTCCCAAAATAGATGAATGAATGAAAAAGATGTGGTATATCTACACAATGGAATATTACTCATCGATCAAAAATGACAAGTTTGATGAATTTATGATAACATGGATGAACTTAGAAGAAATCATATTAGCAGAAACAAGTCAGAAAGAAAAAGACAGAAACCAAATGGTTTCACTAGCAGATGGGACACAGGAAAAACAAAAGGTCAGGAAGAAAAGTCCAAACAAGCCAACAACCAAACTACAGTGCACAACTGAGATGGGGGAGGGGGAGATGGGAGGAAGTGGTCAGGGAGGGGAGGTGATGGGTGAATCCCGGGGGAAAACAAAGATGTGAAATATTTATATAAATAAATAAAATATTGAAAAAAGTCACCTCCAGAGCAGAAGCACCAACCATGAGAGAGGAGACGAGCTGCACCAACCATCTGCTGAGGTCTGTCCCCACAGGGGAACTTCTCCACAGCCAGCAGCCAGGACATGGGCATGTAATGCCAGATGTGAGAACTCTAAAGGCTAAGAAGCAGCCTTAAACAGACGTGGGACGTGGGAATGTGTGGAGGAGACAGCCAGCAAGAATGAGGAGGCGCTGACAGCAGCAATCATAAGGGTCCAGAAAAAGGACACCCTCTCCTCCACCCCAGGAAATGCCACAGGAAAGGAGCCTGGAGAACTGCACCACACACCTGCGCCGTGGGAGGTTTCTGATGTGTTTGAACATGTTACCCACCTCCAGCTAGGCCTGGGAATTTAAACAGCCTGGTCTGCCATGGCCCAGGAGCGCAGGCCTCACCCAGGAAAAAGGACATTGCTCCAGGAAAGAAAAGCGAGAGGGCCAACGGGCCAAACATCGACAAACAACTGGCAGCGAGAAAGGAGTTGGAGTGACCTGAGTGGAGACTGGGGGGATATGGAGGGGGAAGGTTCATGCCTAAGGGGATGAATAACCATGCAAATATGACCAATATATGAAAATAATAACATTAAAAATTTTTATTTATTATTTATTTGTTTGTTTATATTTTTGAGACCAGGTCTCGCTATTTTTGCCCATGAAACCGCAGACTCACGTTGCCCGGGGTACTACAGACTCAAGCCATCCCCAGTCTCAGCTTCCCAGGTAGCTGGGATTACAGGCGCACGCCACTACGCCCAGCTAGTTTTTTTGGAACTAGGTCTCGCTACTGGTCCCCGGCGGGACTCGAACCGCGATCTCTGGCCTCGGCCCCGGCTTCCTAAGCTACTGCTTACAGGCATGAGCCACCATGCCTGGCCAAAAATGAAAAATAAAAACCACCTCCTCAGAGAGTCTTCCCTGGTGATTGCCTCTAAAATATCCCGCGTCTTCTGATCATTTCTACCCTTTTATCCCTAGCATAGATTATTCCTCTAATGAGGAAGATCTTGCTCATCAGAATATAAGATGCTGTGAAGCCTTAGGGTCTGCTTGCATTGTTTCACCCCTATGTCCTTGACATACGAGAGGTGTTCGACCAGTAGTTGTGGAATGATAGTTATTATAGTCAAAGGTCGCATAGCGTCGTGTTTTGGTGCCAACTGTATTTCATAAGTGGATGAATGAAAAAAATAATTTTGAAGACTGTGAATGTTTCTGGTCCCCTTGGAGAATCAACAAAAACTAGAGTTTAAAAACCGTCACTGGAGAAATTCATAAGGAGAATTCCAGTGAGATCTTGTGGCTCGTCAAACTCTCTCTTGAATGATCTAAGAATTTTTTATTATTTTTAACCAAGGATGCTTTTATTAAAAAGAACTGTCGCATGACTTGTTTCTTCAATATGTGCTTTCCCCCCCAACTCTATCTCAAAATAGAATTTTCTTGTATTTCCATAAATTGGGGTACATATAAAAATTATATTTCTTTGATTCCACCCTAGATAGCTGAAAGTTTATATTTTTCACCCAGTGCTGGTTTTCTGAGCTTATCTATTTTTCAATGAACTTGTTCTCTCTCCTTCCCTGAGCTGGGGACACATTTTATTTTAATTTTTGTCATTGAAAAGAAGAATCCATAAAAATAACTAGGATTCCAGTGGAGGTGAAAATATAAGACATATTAAAATCGACGATTTGCAAAGTAGCCGTAACTCTCATCTTTAGCGAAAGGGGAAATTAAAAGGCCCTGTCAAAGCAAAATGGCCCAGACAGTCCTTGGAGCAACACAAGCAAGAGAGTGAATGGAACTAGAATCAAGATGAACTTTCGGAATGAAGAAGTCCAATCCCATGCTCGGCTTTCTTGTCTTGGAGCAGTTGGCTGTAACCTTCAAATTATAATGAATGAATTGTGTTGCATCACAGAGGGTGTGGGAGTAGAGGGGGGGCTGGGAAGATTTAGGGGAAATGTCAGACTTGAGTGGGAGCTAAGAACCCCGGTGATTGCATTCATTTGCCTCACACAGCTGAAGACAACAACCAAATGGAACTGAAATATACTCAAAAACAGGGAATTATATACTTTTTTTTCTTAATTAAATGCTTCTTGTGTTTTCTTGCCTTATCTTGACTGGTATTAATTTTTCTCTCATATCAAATCAGCATGACACTCACCACGAGGGGTGTGGGAGTGAGAGGGGGCAAGGGGAGCAGGAATGTAGGTTTTTTTGGTTGTAAAATGGAAATATTTTACTGGCGGCAGACAAAAATATATCTCTCCAAGGGGGGGAGGCTGGATTTACCAAAGATTTGCTTGAATTCTGTCCTCCTGCTGGAAATAGTTATTCACTCTTAATTAGCCCTAAATACACTTGAGCAAAGGAAGGGCTGGCTTGAAAACCATCATTGATGCTTTAATTCTGACTGCAATAGAAAAGAATGACTGACAGTGATTAAAAGGGCAGTTGATGGCCACATATTAGAAATCATTGTCAATAATAAAATCTGACGACAGAAACGTGTATTTTTATGTTCCCATAAACATAGATTTAGTGCAAGGAAGCCCAGATAATGGTGCTTGTGCCATGGGCTGAATTGCTCTGAATTTAATTTAAAACAACATAAAAGATCTAGTATCAGCTGCAGGGCTCTAGCCTCCATTTCAGGCTCGGGGAGGCATCTGTTATGAGAACGAACACAGTTTTTCAGGTTGCACAGCATCCTTTTCAGTCAGGAAGCACCTCGTAAGTATCCGGGATTCTCTAAAGGAGAGTTCACCTTTCCAGAGTGAGATAGCACAGTCCATCTTGAGATAGTACAGTCCATCCCAGCAGCTCCCAGACTCTCTCCTATCTCCCTGTCCCAGCCACTCCCAGAGGGCACAAGTCCACACACACCTTGAAGGTAAACTGTGTCTTTTGATCAGTTCCTGCCTGCCAACCTAAAGTAAGTGACTTATCCTGAACATTGTTCATCTTCAGGCCACGTTTGGGGGTGGGGGGTAAGAGCTCAGTCCTAGAATTTCCACCCCCCACACACTTTTCCTAACACCTTTGGATCACTGACTTCTGTGGGATGCAGTGGGGTGCTGGAGAGGGGTCTTTCACTCGTTGTGATATGGGGTGACTTTGCCTGGCTGGGCAGCCGAGGCCTCTGGCAGTGATTTAGTTGAAAATTGTATTAGGCGCCATATTGCCTTGGTGGACGGGTCTGAGAGAAAGACCCAGGAGAAGAAATGAAAAGTGTGAAAAGAGCTCACGGGGAAAGAACAAAAGGAGATTTGGCGGGGCCCAGAGAGAGGTGTGGGAGATGCGAGAATGGTGGGCAGGTAAAAAGGAGCTAGAGTGGCTGGGTTGGGTGAAACCCCTGCAAAAGTGAACTGGTGGTGGCAAGGAGGCTGGTAGGAGAGTGGCCGGCAGAGAAGTAGCCAGCTTGGAATTGGAAGTCAGAAAGGTAGGCTGGAGGTGACCAGGGGCTGCTGAGAGCAGGCTGGTGAATGTGGCCTGCTCTTAGGCACCAAAGACACTGCCAAAGGCAGGCCTGGAAACGGAAGTGCATGGTGTTGGAGCAAGGTGGCGCAGAAAGCTGAAAGCTGGTACCTGCAGAAAGCCAGGGATTTGGAAAGTTGATTTTACATCAATACTTAAAGTATTGCATCAATACTTCAAACTTGGAAAAGTTTGAAGAGCCTTGGAGAAGCTGAGCAGCTCAGAACTCTGAAGAGAAAAGAAGCAAAGAGAAGACAGAAAAGAAAGACTGGACTTTGCAAAGTGCCTGCCTCAGGTTTGCAGGGGCACCATCTTGGACGTGTGTTTGGAACTTTCAAACTAAATGGTGACAGGGGGAAAATAACTGGCCACTGTGGCATTAAGGACATTCTGTTTGACTTTTTGTTTCCCTTGTTAGTTCTCCTGTTAATAAAACCCAGTTGTTTAAATTGCATTGACTCTTGCAACTGCCAGGACACAGGAAGAACATGGATTTTAAAAGTGCCACTTTTCTCCTTTGGCTTGTTGTGGCGGGGGGGGGGTGACTTCTGCCCTATTTGCACTGATACAACTGCTCACACATGGGTCTTGCTTCCTATCACTTGGAGCCTGCACCAGCACTGTGATCACTTCACTGGAGTTAATTTTAGAAACCTACATGTTTGTTCACTGCCAAGGTACACAACCACTTGCCTGGATCTTTCTCTGATCATAGTCACAGGTCAAGGCAGTGGGGGGGCATCCTTTGACCTCTTGCCCTGTGGTTAGGGGACAAGGAAATCCCTCTCTTTCCATCCCAAGGGATGCCCACACTTCCTATCCCAGAATGAGTGACTTTTCTGCTAGTAGAACCCTCCCTCCCCCAACTGAGACCTCAGCCTCTGCTTTCCAATAAATACAAATCAAAGCCTTGCATGTCTGGAAGTCTTGAAACAGTAGAAGCAAATGAATCCATTGTTATTTAAATCAGCCTTTAGTGAACTAGGTCTCTATTCAGGAAGCTGATTTCATCCCTGGCCCTACTGCCTGGAGAAGGCATAGAATATTTGGATTTTCCATGCTTTGCAGAGTGTCTCCTACCACAGCTCTCCTGGCTGAACCCTGACTTGGTCTCCCATTCATGGTCTAAGCCAGCATCTCACTTGACTGGGTCTTCATACTCGGACAAGGTGTGAATGGGGAAAGGTCATTCTTTTTATTTTAGGAGGAATTAAAATGTCTTTCTCCAGGCATTTTGTGAACACTTTCAATTTCTGTATGTGACTCAATAGATACGCAGTGCAGAGAAAGAAGAAGCTGACCTGCTAGTGACACGGTGGATCTTAGTTATCCAGAATCATCAGGGAACCTCCACACTCCAGTGTCAAGGGTTGTCACGATAATTGTCAGAAACCTGCCATGTGCTACCGATGCATGAAATCCCTGCCCCAGGAAGCATAGGTCAAACCTACACCACCCAACGCAGAAATGACTACAGGCTATGCTTTTCCAAGAAAATTCCGGAATGAAAAATAAAATGCAATTGCTATTTGTGGCCCAGCTCCTATAAGTCTCTCACGGCTCTGGGGAAATGAGCAAGATGTTCTTTGTGAATGAAGTTCATGCTGATTACCCTAAATTGTGGCCAGAGGAAATCTGATGTCTCTTCCATCTTTCTACACCTAATCTCCAGTGGCAAAGACCGGACTGCCAAAGGCCAAAACTACAGAATCACTCTAATTTTAGGAAGGGAAATGTCTGAAATGACCCACGGGAGAAATTACAAGTTGAAAAATGTGACTTACAGGCAAAGCCAAGTTTTGGGGAGAGAAAGACTAGCTTGATGGCTGCTAATGGATAAATGCATAGAATACTGCTCCCTGGCCTCAGTGGGTGACGTGGTGGTTGTGTGAGGTTCTCACGGGCTCCCCAAGGCTATGGTCCAAATAGCTCTGGCTGCTGGTTTCTGAAAAGTAAATCAATCTAACTTCTGGGGCTCCCCAAATTATTAGATTTACTGGGAGGCCCTCCTATCCTCCTGGACAAGTCCAAGTCCCCCTGGTCTTGGCCCTGACCCTGACCCTGACCTTGGCCCTGGCCCTGGCCCTGCCCCAGCCTGGCCCTGCCCTTTGTGCCTGTGTAACTGCTAGAACAATAAAGAACCTAGGCAGATCGGTGAGCCTGATCCCTGCCCCTGCAATTGGCGGTGAGGATGGTTGCTCTACAGACAGTAAACCCAAGACGACAGGAAACAGACTGAAACCCAAGGTGTTCAGTTTCTGAGCGCTGGTGGCAGGCGTGTGAAGGGGCCACTCCTCTAAATTCCCTAAATGGTCTACGCCACTGCTCTAAATTCCCACACGGAGGCCCGGGCTTGGGTGTTACCCGAGCAGGCTGACAGCTGGATGAGCTCCTCTGAGATTTCTTTTTCATCCATTTATTCAACAGCTATTATCTGAGCATAAACTATGTCCTAAGCATTGCTCTGGATGTCAGAGAGGCATCAATGAACAGAGAGGTGCCTTCTCCATGGTTGTGCGGCCCTGTGGGTGTGTTCAGGTGTAAGTGTGCACACCTGGGCCTAGGAGAAAGGGGAAGAAAGGATGGTGTCTCCCTGTATTGGATGGACATGAGCATGAGAGACCTCGAGACAGCATCAGAGAGAGGCCAGAGCAAGCGTGTGAAGACCCCTGGGGCATTGGGACCCCACCTGCCTTCCAGCCCACCACCCACCCCCAGCCCTGCCCTGACCTGCTGGGTGTGTCTGTGTAACTGCTAGAACCAGTAAAGAACCTATGCGGATTGGTGAGCCTGTTGCTGCCCCTACAACTGGCAACAAGGATGACAGTGATACAGGCAGCAAGTGCTGGGCTTGCTTCTTTCACCCTGGCTGACCACCTCTCCAAGCAGCACCGAGAATGGCTCTCATTTCTCAGGGACCTGCTGTCTGCAGACATGAGTCTTCGTGGCTGGTGGTTTGCATTCAGTGAGTAGATACTATGGTTTACACTTGACCTTAGCCAAAAGGCCGAGAAGCGATGAATAGATACTACAGTTTAGCATGGAAACCCGAAGAGGAAATACACATGGCCAACAGGCTCATGAAAAGATGCTCAACATCACTACAATCAGGGAAATGCAAATCAAAACCACAATGAGATCCCACCTCACACCAACGAGAATGGCCCACAACAAAAAAACAGGCAACAAGTGCTGGCGTGGATGCGGAAAGGAACACTCTTACACTGCTGGTGGGAATGTAAACTGGTCCAGCCACTATGGAAAGCTGTGTGGAGGACCCTCAAACTAATGAAAATGGAACTAACATTTGACCCAACATCGCTCTTCTGGGGATCTACCCAAAGGAGACCTCAATACTTACAAAGGGACACCTGTGCTTGTATGTTTTGTTGATGAAGATACTGGGGAACTGACATGCAAATGGCAAGACAGATAAAACCTGGCAGGGCCCAGAGGCCCCTGTACATTGAAACGAACAGGTGGTCTGAGGTCGTATTTCTGAGAGGCAGTATAAACATAGGCACCGGATCTGAGCGGGTCTAGGTTATACACTCCACAGCCACAGCTGTGAAACCTTCTCCAGGTATTGGTAAGAGCTGCTGGGAAATCTCATTGCTCTCTCTTTTTTTTTTTTTTTTTTTTTTTTTTTTTTTTTTTTTTTTTTTTTTTTTTTTTTTTTTTTTTTTGAGACTACGTTTCACTATTTTTGCCTGTGGAACCACAGGCTCTCGTTGCCCAGGATACCCCAGCCTCAGCTTCCCAGGTAGCTGGGATGACAGGTGCGCACCACCACGCCCAGCTATTTCTTTGGAACTAGGTCTTGCTACGGGCCCCAGGTGGGACTCGAACCATGATCCCTAGCCCCGGCCACTTCATAGGCTGAAGCTTACAGGCACGAGCCACCGTGTCCGGCCAGAGCTGCTGGGGACTGTCCCTCTGAAACCAGGCTCCCTCCTGCTGATGGATCCGCTGAGTGACAGCCACTAGGAACTTTCCAGAAGGTCCTGTCTGCTCTGGAACTTGCTCAGGGTAAATGAATTATCAGGGTTTTTCATGCCCTCCCGCCACTAGCCTCTATGACCAGCACCTGTGGTGTTGTGCTCCCCCAGGACTGTGCATACTTGGCCCACTGGGTGTGCACATGCATGAGTAGGCTTGTTTGGGTGGTGGTGGGGGGTGATAAAAAGGCAACAACACTCTGGGGGAGTGGGGGGAAGAGTTTGAGGAGACTGCGAGAGGGGAGTAGAACTCCAGAGAACACTCTAGCGGCTGTTTCTTTATTGCCTATTTCCCCCCTGTTCATTATGAAAAATTCTATGGAGACAATTCCAAGGGCTCCTACCTTCTTTAGCTGCTAGAACCCATGAGGAGCCTACCCAGATTGGGACGGCTGCAGTACCCTCGCCAGGAAGTGTTACATGCCTTTCTCTGCCAATTGAGTTCCATGCATCTGTTGTAAAATGCTCCCCCATTCCTGTAATGCTTAAAACATTGGTGTCGTAAATGAAACCTTCCTGCGCTATGGAAATTAGAAACCTAGAGATTCAGACCTGATATAACAGATACCCCCACACCTGCTCCACACGGCATGCAGTTCTCTTCCCAAAGCCATCTTACAAAGACACCTCCCTGATCCACAGAGACAAACAGCAGTAGGCCCAGCTATGGATCTTAGGCTGGGGCTCACATAGCACCCCTCACCCTCTGTGCTTTCCTTCAAGCTTTTATCACTTCCTGACCTAGTATATGGGTTTTTGTTTTGCGTTGTTTGTTTTTATAGCCTGCCTTTCTTTATTAGAGGCTAGGCTTACCTGTTTCCTCAGCAACTAGAACAATGCCTGGCATCAGACAGATATTCAATACATATTTTAATAAATTATTAAACCACATGGACTTTATTAACAGGATCTGTGCCTCTTGAGGAATACTGTTAGGTTCACAGATGAAGGGATGCACTTCTTTTCATATCCATCCTGTTTTTTTTAGACAAGGTTGATGTTCTCTTCGGCTAGCACAATAAATACAATTCCTTTGAGACGAATGTAATAGGGAGGCATTGCTTTGGGCTCCTGTCATCAAAGTGTCATTGCAAGTGGAAGGTAGTGGTGCATCCAGGCCTGGAGAGCTCCCTTCACTGAGTTCCCAGGTGTTTTTTTTTTTTTTTTTAGATGACATTTGGGGGAAGGGTGATTAAATAGCATGAAAAACTTAACTGTCCACAAAGCAATTGTTCCTGTCACCATCTACCTATCTTGTTAGGAGGCTGCATACTGGTCCTGGGAAAGATGTCAGTATTTCAGAATATAGTGCAGAGAAGGAGAAGCAAGGAGTTTGACATGTATTTGTAGATTGAACCAAAGAACTCGCTGAGGAATTATAGGAGGAGAATTGAAGGAGATAGAAAATAGAGGGATGACTCGTGGGATGTTGGCTTGGGGATGATATTTACCAAAATGAGGAAGGAGAACAGGCGAGAATAGAAGAAATCAAGGGTTATATTTTTGAATTTGGCAAGTCTGAAGAGCCTATCGAACACCCAAATGGGGATGTCAACTGGAATAAGGTTTTAGAATTGGAATAATGTTTAAGCCAACATCATCCATTCGATGTTTACACTCTAAGGATGGATTCACATGTTCTGTAGGGGAATTAATCATAGAAAGAAAACTCTTAAGGTAGCACCATTTGAATAGTCTCCTAAGCTAGTTTACAAGATGCTTTAGCTCTGTGGCAGTCTCTCGCTCTGTGTCTCTGTGTTGCTGCCATCCCTGGGACCCTCCATCTGGGATCCCCCCACCATGTTTGAGCTAGTCCAGTCTCCCCAGCATCTACCAGCAATCAAAGAATAGCCAGAATAGCCGAGTGCTCAGCTATCCCTAATTCCCTGTCTCAAGTCACCCAGTTAATGGAGCTTGCTTGCATGATGGTGAAAATAATTCTCCAGGGAGGTCAATTCTCCAGAGCTTTATAGGGCAAAACAGAGTAGATTAAATGAGCAAACTGTAAAAAGCAGTTGTAAGATTGACCTCCCCCCACTAGGAGAAAAAGAAGATGAAAGCATAGAGCTGGTTTGCAGATTTGTGAGTGAGGGCTTACATCGAAGCATTTCTATTAGTAAAAGGGGGGGGTGTGCAAAGTCATCCCTGGAGTTTAAAGGAGGTGGGAGGTAATTTGTGGAAAGGGCAGACAGGATTAGGAATGTCACCTTCACTTGCAGAAGTGCAGTAAAAAGCAGAGCAGCTTTAAGTGCACTGGGAGGTTGACACAGGTTTTTGGGTTTTGTTTTGTTTTGTTTTGTTTTGCCCGTAGAACCGCAGGCTCACATTGCCCTTGGTACCACAGACTCAAACAATCCCCAGACTCAGTTTCCCAGGTAGCTGGGATTACAGGTGCACGCCACCACACCCAGCTAATTTTTGGGACTAGCTCTCACTGTGTTGCCCTGGTTGGGATTCGAACCGTGATCCCCAGATCCTGCCGTGACTCCATAAGCTGTCGCTTACAGGCATGCTAAGAAAGCAAATTATTAGGTAAACCAGGTTCAGAGTTTGGGGCGAGGGGTGGGGCAGGGGTAGGGGTACATCAGAGAGAGCGCCATGGCGTCTCTGGTGTTGGTAAGGAAGTCCTCTGACACTAGAAAGACGAATATGTTGCACTAGAATGGCAAGAATTCTAGGCAGCGGGACTGTCCCAGTTTGATGTAAGATTTAAGCAACATAGGTCGAAGAGCTTAAGGGTTAGCTGAGGCTTTGTGGGCGTTGTCTGGGGCAGTCACTGGGGGATGGCAGTGAAGGCACTGTAGCTAATAAGGGAGTCAATTTCAAAGAAATTAGCTAATTGGAAGCCATGTCCAAAAACTGAGACATTTTATTGAGTACTGACTGTATGGTTTCAAATATAAAATATTTCCTATAAGAAAAATGAGCTTGAAAATCCTTTGAAAAGCTCCTTTGGAGAATTTCCCCCCCCCCCCCCAAGTACAGTGAAAAATGACTGCAGTGTTTCTTATATTAAGGTTGATAGCAATGTTAAAGGTAGAAATAAATGAAAACCTGTTGGAAATCTCTGAAATGGAACTGACACACCTGTAGCTGGCTTACTTAATGAATCTTGCTTTGTTTCTTGGTATTTGGCCTCAGATAAATTGTTCATCTTAACCCACGCTCTGTTGCCTTTACTCACAGAGTCTTTGCCAGAACAGCTTAATGAATCTTGTGAAGATAAATATAATGATTACCACTACTCTAAGCGAACAGGGAGTGCTAACTTCAGAAATGGAAACACTTTATTGTGGTATTATTTAGCTGTTGTTCTTTCTGTTTCTTTGCTTTGGGGGGGGGGCTTAGGGATCTTGCATCTATAAGTACCTTTTTAATATATTCCCCACATTTGGGAGTTGAAATGATGGTATTCTGTTGAGACTCATTCTGGAAGAAAGAACCACACACTCATATCTTCTTATTGGTAAAATAATTGTGCTCTGTGCCTTAGAATACTTCTGAAAGATTCTAGATGAACATTGAAAAAGATTGACAGACCAGGTTATAGCCTATAAATATTATTTATGTGTAATCCAGAGGGGAAAGACTACAAAGCTCTTCTTTCCATCCTAAGATCCTAATACTTACAAATCAAACCACAGAAAAATTTACTTCCTCTGACCCCCATCGTTAATTATCTTTGAGAATCTAGAGTCAACATGGTCCAGTACAACTTGGTGTTGTGGTAGAAATAATGTACTGTCTAATACAGTGGCCATTAGCCATAGATGCTAATTCAGAACTTGCTGGCAAATTTTATCTTATTTATAATTCTAATAAATTCAAATGTTTTGTTACTTGTTATTATTTTAAGTTGATTGCACACACATGTTTACATCGTTGTATAACTACCACCTTGTCACCTGTCAACCATCATGTTAATCTCTTGTGCCCCTCCTCTAGCTCTATGCTTCAGTTCTGCTGACAGTTTGTTAGCTTTAAATTTTCTTTGTCCTTGTGTTTGTTTTCCCTCTATCCCTCCTATAAATGACACCATCCAGTATTTCTCTTTTTCTTTCTGGCTTATTTCTGCTAGCCTGATTCCTTCCAGCTCCATCCCTGTTATCACAAATGTATCAGTATAATTCTAATTAATTGAAATTTAATTACCATGTGTGGTTATTGGTTATTCTATCGGAAAATGCAGCTAGATATTCAGTTCCATTGGTTTAAGACCTGTTATGTGCAAAGAAAAATAAGAAGAGTCCCAAAATAGTGGGCTTTGTTGTCTCAGTTTGTATTTTGCTGAGGGAACACCCTAGGTGCTGGCCTATGAGGCAGAATTCCAAAGCAGTTTGGCCCCTTGGAACAGGAAATAAGGAGTGATTATCCCCTGAGTCATCATAAAAATGAAAAATCTGCCCTCACAGTTTGATACAGGATTTAGACAAGATGGGTTTGCAACTTAACTAAGCCATCGTCCCTTTGTTTGAAAAATAGGACACAATGATTGAAAATGTTTTAAAGCCATCACGCCGCTCTCTGTCGTTCACAATAACATGTACTTATCAATCTCACCCACGGTTAGCAAATTAGCTGGAGCAGTTCTGTTTCTGCCTCCAGATGGGGCTCTACTCAATTCAAAGCGTCTCTGTTCTGGGACAAGTTACTTCCTGCAGGAAGTGGTCCTTATGGCAGGTGGTAGAAGACAAGCGATGCCTTCATTTGTGTGTGTGTGTGTGTGTGTGTGTGTTTTGGTTTTTTGTGTTTTTTTTTGCCAACTATAGATGTATCAAGAAATGGATTTCTGAATTGTAACTCATGGAGGGTTTTGGCCAAGTTTTCCTCTGTATTTTATAGTTTCAGGTCTTACATCCAAGTCTTTTATCCATTTTGAGTTGGTTTTTGTACATGGTGTAAGGGACGTGTTCTGGTTCATTTTTTTTTTTTTTTGGCATGTCTTGATCCAGTTTTCCCAGTACCATTTATTGAAGGGGCTGCCCTTGTTCCATTGCGAATTGTTCCATTGTTCCATTTTTCACTCCTTTGTCAAAGATTAGATGACTATACGTGTGTGGTTTTATTTCAGGGCACTCAATTCTGTTCCATTGGTCTGATTGTCTATTTTTGTATCAGTACCAAGCTGAAACCACATTAACAGAAACAAGTCAGAAAGAAGAAGACAGAATCCAAAAGGTTTCACTAATATATGGGACATAGGAAAAACAAACAAAAGGCCAGGAGGAAAAGTCAAAACAAGCTAAAAAAAGAAACTGAAGTTCACAACTTTGGGAGGGGGGAGGGCGAGTGAGGGAGGGAATGATCAGGGAGGGGAGAGCCCCAGGGATTACCAGATTATTAAATAATTATCTATTTAATAAAGTATTTAATAAAAATAAAAAAAGACAAGTAATGCCACATGAGCACCTTAGTCTCTGCTCGTGTTACTTGCATTAGCGCTCCATTGGCGGAAATGAGTGACACAGCCACCTCCAAGCCGCTGAGTCAGCCATTTATACTCCTCCTACCATCATGGGGGCCACTATAAAGTTAATGGCAAAAAAGAATGATGCATAATCTGACCAGGCTCATGTTTTTTCGGAAGGTAAATCTTCAGTTGGTAGAGTCTTCTTTCTCCTACTTATCCTCACTTCCTCAGATGGAATCGAGTTTCCCTGGTAATAAAAGAGGCAGAGAGAGCGCCTAACATGTCAAGTTCCCTCCCTTTCTAGCAACCCAACCCAAAGCAAAAGGCACCATGGCAGGAGAACATGTCTGGCAACTCTGGGCTCTAAGGAGCAATGGCCATGCCAAATTAAGGAGTCACTGTGGATGAATTAAAGCGCTCAGCTGAGTGACACTGACTCAGCTATACACAGAGATGTCACAGCAGCGCTATAGCATGCAAGAGGCTGATAAGTTTGCAGATTCAGTACAATCTTTAAAATTTCAGATCCAAGTTCAATCCCTTGGTATTTTATTATCTGTCAGCTCCCTAACTTCTCCCTAGAGTATCTCACAAGATTAGTAAGCTATGTTTTTCTCCCCTTTTAATTGCTGCTCTCTTCGTTTGCATGGGGGTTTTGAAATCATTCACTCATTCACACACTGAGTCATCTGATAAACATTGCACAGACATTGAATCTATCAGACAGTGCTTTAAGATCTAAGATCTACTGATTTGCACCACTTAACTAAAACAGAATATCTGTCCTCACAGCATTCATACATATCCTACTAGAGAGAGACAATTGAAGACATAAATATATAGTACAATGTTTTATAAAGATAAAGCAGGAGCATGTGGCAATGATATTTGCCTTATGTATGTCCCTTGGGGAAGTTTGTTCTGAGGATGAGATCTTTGAAACAAAGACCTAAATAAGTGAGGAATGAAGAAAATGACAGAAAAATGTTCCACATCAATCAGAAAGGCATGTGGAAGCCTGATGAAGGGGCAGCTTTAAAAACAATGTGAATGGAACAGAGCTGGGTGGGCAGAATAAGAGTAATTAGACTGGAGAGAGGTTGGGAGCCAGATCATGTAGGATTTCATAAGAGGTAGGTATCATGGGAACAGTTTTTTTGAAGTGTTGTTGGTTTCCATCATTGCTAGTATTTTTTGAGTATAGGCTCCCAATCTCCCCCTGAACACACACACACACACACACACACACACACACACACCCCATCCTGGGTACAGTCACCATAGCGCACCCACTACCAAAGCACCCACAGTTTGCCAACTTAGTCGCTCTTCTCACTCTGTTCCCATCCCTCCTCACCCCCTTCTCCCTCTTCTCTGGAACATTTTGAGCAGAGAAACTACATGAACATAACCCTGGAGTGAGCAGGCGTGACATTCTGGAGACATTCTGGGCGTGGTGTCTGCCCACTTCCATGTCAAACCAACCTCTCTCTCTCTCTCAGGAGCTGGACTCCAGCCATGTGTGCTCCATGTCTGGTCATTATTTCTATGGCTTCAAGAATGTAGAACATTCTGTACCCTCCCCTTTTAATCTCACATGTCCAGTATCTCCTCTGAATTTTCTGCCCTTTGTTTATTGACTCAACCTAATGCAACGTGCATTAAGATAGGGGATCTCACCAAGCCAGACAGCATTTACCATTGCACAGACCTTTATTGCACACTTTCTGTGTGCAGAGTTGTTTTTTGTTTGTTTGTTTGCTTGTTTGTTTGTTTTTTATTTTTTTGAGACTAGGTCTCGCTATTTTTTGCCTGTGAGACTGCAGGCTTATGTTGCCCAGGGTACCACAGACTCAAGCAATCCCCAGCCTCAGCTTCCCAGGTAGCTGGGATTACCACTACGCCCAGTGATTTTTTGGGGGACTAGGTCTCGCTTCGCGCCCCCAGCGGGACTCGAACCATGATCCCTGGCCCCGGCTGTGGCTTCCTAGGCTGCCACCTACAGGCATGCCACCATGCCCAGCTTGTGTGCAGAGTTTTTCATGAGGAAGAAAGAATCCTCAACTGTGAACTGAAATGGACCTGGTATTTCAAGAACTTTTAGCCTAAATGGAATTCCCAAGTGTTTCAAGTAAGCAGACCTTTACTACCATAAAAATTCTCAATCTCCTGCCATTAACTAGTCATTTGTTGAGAAGCTTGCAATGACAAGCTTGTAATGACAAGAAACACTTCAGTCATGTTCAATGACACTTTTTATCCATTTCTGTTTTATTAATCCGATGACTTCTATATAATATGTCTGGATAATTGCAAGGCATGTCTACGATGCATTACCTTTCCAGGTCAAGGTGATACATCAGTACAAACTTGCTATCCTCTTGTGATCATTCTTCCCCCATGTTATGCCCCTGAATCCAAGGGGAATCGCAGAACAGGAACAGAATCCAACTGACCACCAGCCCTTTATTCAGACCTCAAGGCAAAGCTTAACATAGATAAACAAGTTTGTAGCTTCTGTTGAAATAGCTCAGACTTTAAGGATGTCCCCAAAGGAATGCAACTGTCTTAAGTCCACATGGCAATGGCCTTAAGAGCTCTGCAAGTTAGTTCCAAAAAGTGGGTGTAGAGTCAAGTACATAAATGGCAAGACCAAGTGCAAAATGAGAACACACTTGTTCAAAAGTGTATTGAATTAAGAATTTCAAGACGGCAACAGTAGAGAATTAAACCAACTATGGGAAACTTCCAGAATGGGCCCCCTCTGAACTTAGGAAGCCAACTTTGAATCTGTGCCTAGTTTAACCAAACTACCTGCTTCTCGCAGTGGCCTTTATGCTAGCCCAACACAGTCATTCACCATTTAGCAAGAGTAGATATTATAGTGGTCCCTACTGTGTGCTCTAAGCTCTCACTGAATAATAGTGCTTTCAATTGATGATATAAGGCATTATTGTTATCCCCATTTTGCAGATAAGATAACCAAGGTCCAGATAGGTTAAGTGACTTGGTAAGACTGTGCCCTTTGTAAGAGGGAGAGCCAGGTTTCATTCCTACACAGACCAACTTCAGAATGTAAACTCTTTACTGAAATACAGTTCCTTTTCCTGGATGCTCTTTCACTTGCTTTGAAGACTAAATGAGAAAATATAAGGAAAAATATCTGATAATTACATGCAGTTTGAATATTAGCTACATTTGAACATTGAAGAAATTTAGAAACAGAGAAATTAGGTAACTTGCCTAAGAACACACAGCAAATGAGAGGTTGAGTCAGGACTTCATTCCAGAGAGTGAGGAGGTTAAAACACAAAGGGAGACATTGGTTATTAAAGATTTAGTTATTATATAGAGCTAAGAGATGGTCATAAGACTATTTTGTGGTCCTTTGTAGATGGGTTCTGAAGGCATTATCTTTAAAAGACTTCTTTTGTAATGGAAAAGGAATGAAAGATTAGAGTTAGAATTAGCAGACAGAGTACATGGAGGCTCTTGTGTTAGTGGTGTCTGTATTTTATGGAAAAGCTAGAAGCCCTTATCTTTTCTAATTCTGTGATTCATGTCTTACTCTTTTACAATCTTGACATTAATTCTCCTAAAGGATAGAAATGAGGAAGCCTGTTTTTCCTCCCAGTGTTCCTCATGTTCATTCTAATTAAACTTGTCATAAGGGTAATTATTATCTTTCGCAGTCACCAGCCACTCTTCCTGTGTGGTGTCCAGTTTTCATGCTACGCCATTGTTGCCTTGTGGAGCCAAACCAAGAGTGGTTTATGTGCAAACAAAGAGATCCAGGTTAGTTCCTTCTGGAAACTAACAGTGCAAATCCTTGTTCTCTCCTGCCATGAGGGGTGAGTTATTTTAATTTACCAAGACACAGGCCAGAAACTAAGCCCCCGCGGATATTTTCACTTTCATTACCCATTAGAGAGCATTGATGAGCTGTTGAACATTAGAGATAATGAAATCACCTTCTAAAACCAGGTATTGGTATCATCCTACCCTTTAGACCACTTCCAGTTTCCCTGAGGCCCAGCCCAGGATGTCATGTTCATTTAGCAAGCAGTGAAAGAGAAGCTGTTAATGCCTTTTGTGAGACAAGCAGAGGAATCAAAGCTTTGGTTCTTTGGGCTCTGATGGTGGACAAAACACAGGTACCCCCTCAGGCATCTGATGAATATGTCCATTGTAAAGATGGTGCTGTGAGCATCTAGAGGAGAGAGAAATTCCTTGTCCCAACATTGCAGAATGGAAGGAATCATGAACTAATCACATAGCAGTTTTCTGCACTTGTGTTAATGTTTCCAGATCTTTCTCAGTCAACTTGAAACTTGCCTAAGCACCTCCAAATCAGATTCTGGCCATGGAGCTCAAGAATCACACATACTACTAGAGCATTTTACCTAAACGCTCTAGGAGTTAGCTTACAGTAGAGAAAGGAAAGTCAGATATCATAGAACCATTGATCCCTTTTAATTGCCAGGTGTCAGGCAATTACCTCTGTCATTTATGTTCTCACAGCTTGCCTCCAAGATGGCTGCCATTTATGCCTTTCCTCCATGTTGTTCACAAAACTGCCCTACTGTGCAACTGAGTCCATTTCTTCCCTCCTCTTAGAGCCAGGCTGAGTTTAGTGGATTGTTTGACTAATGACATGTGGCAGAAGTGATGATGTGGCCTTTCCAAGTCTAGTTCAATAGAAGCCTTGCATCTCCTGCGACCCTCCAGGTCACTGAGCTACCATGTAAGAAATGCACCTGTTCTTGACACCACCCTGCTGGGAAACTCACCCCTAGGCATTGTGATGACTGTCCTGGCTGAGCCCACCTTGCATCAACCAAGGCATCAGACATGGGATTTCTGTCTTGGTACTTCCAGACCTGCTCCTCTGCTGGCAGAATATAATAGAGTGACTTGAGAAAATACGTGAGTAGCACATACAGCCCAGTAAGCCTTGTTCCAATGACAAGATTGTGAGCTTTAATAAAGTGGTTGTTGCTTTAAGTCATTGAATTTAGGTTCAGATGATCACAAGACAGTGAGAACTGGAAACATGATCTATCAGATCTCATAAAAATGTTAGTTCATTTTATGTTCATAAAACAGAAAAGACTTTAGGAGCATGTAACTGACCCCCATGAAAAGAGGGAGGGAAGAAGAGATATAGGGAGGAAGGGAGAGGAGGGAGGGGAGGAAGGAAAGGAAGGAAGGAAGGAAGGAAGGAAGGAAGGAAGGAAGAACCCTTTCGTTACAAGTAGAGTGTTCCTTAATAAGACAGCTCAATGCATGTCTCACTTCATCTCCTTTAATTTCCATACAAATTCATCTGACCCACTGGTTTTTGACAGATGACCCCCTGGAGATCTAACCAGAAACCTGGCATCTTGTCAGACTCTGTAGCTCCACAGAATGCCTTTCTGGCTCTGCCAGGTTCCCAGCTCTCAGAGAAGATGGCTGTTTCTGGAGGCTGCTCATCTCTACCCATGCCCATTCCTTTCAGGAGGCCCTGCCTGGGACATTTCAGACAGTCGGAACTCCATTTTTTCCTGCGAGTGAATCCATTCTTCATGATGGCTTCGTCCCACAGTGGAATCCAATGATTTGGAGTGGAAAGCAGAAAGCCAAAGCCAACCAAAGGGGGCCCATCTAGCAACTTGGCATGCAAGCCGTGTCTGCAGGGGCACTTGTGTGTGACAACGCAGACGCCTGGAAACGCCAGGGTCCTGCTCGCCGGGAGGGGAGGTAGAGGAACACGGTCCTTTGGGTTCTGTTTCTCTAAGACAATGGGTCCTTTGGAGGCAGAACAGCACAGATTGAGCGAAGCTCAGAATTCACTGGTTGCGGATCTAGAAGGGTCTGTCCAATCACCACCAGAGACAAGGGCTCAAAGACCATGTTCATTGGCACCACAAATCACATCCCAGTGAAACTCGAGAACAGCGGGGCCCACAGATGAAGGCAGGAAGTCAGGTTTAGGCGCTGGGAAAGGGGCAGTCCTTTGGGGAGGTCTCATTGATGGGGGGGATTCTGCCACAGAAAGAATCCCTTGACCTTTTGACCTTTGGCACCCCTGGGAGCACTGAGTCTGCAGCTGTTGCCTTTCCTGGGCTCTCCCCCAAGAATGAGCTCTGAGGGCCCCTTGTGAGTGGACAATGTGCTCTTATCTAAAAGGGATGGGTTGGGGTTGCCTCTTCACAGGGAAACAGTCCAGGGTCCTTGTCTTTTAGGGAAATTACTGAACTACAGCCAAAACACAAAAATCAGCTGCTAAAGGAGGCTTCATCTTTTTTCAAAGGACTAAGAAAGTCAATTAAAGGGACATTGTGTTTTTACTTTTTATTTAACTTAATTAATTAATTTATTTTTGAGACTAGGTCTCACTTTTTTGCCCTGGGTAGTCTCGAACCTGTGGGCTCAAGCGATTCCTAGCCTCGACCACCCGAAACTGGGATTAAAGATGCATGCCACCACGCCGGGCCCCTGGGACATTGATGTTTTTAGAACCCAGTTCCCATTCCTGTGAGACTGCCACCATAGTGGGCATGATGGAGGTGTCCTCCCGGAGATGCCAGTCCTGTGTCTCTGAGTTGGTGCCACTCTTCCCCTATGCCAGCTGGAGAAAATCACTTTTTTTCACCATGAGGAGAGTATTAACTAGGGTATTAACACCTCAGGTCCACTGTGAGCCCACACTCAGTGGCCTCTGAGCCACATAAGATCCCTCCTTCTGACTTTCTAGCTACCATCATCTCCCCCCTTCCAGAATATTATTTCATATCTGCGGTGGTCTGTTCTCAGTCTCTGAGTTCCTCTCTAAGGTCTACACTCCTAAAGGATGACCTCGCCTCACAAACTAGAGCAAAACAAGGAACGTTGCTTCTTGAAACCTTGAGCAGAACTTAAAAACACCAGCTCCCGCAGCCACATGCTCCTCCTCACGTCAGCGAGCGGTTTGCTCTTCTTTCATCTGTGCTCACACTCCACGCATTCGCTCTCACAACGGCTCCCTCTCCTCCTCATCACTTTGGGCTGTTTACTGTCATTTCCTCTTCTTATCAGTCAAGAAGGCTCGAAGCTCTCCCACCCTGCAAAATAAACCAAAGCAACTATCCATCTCCATGGAGATGATTTTTCTCCTCCAGTTCACACCCAAGATTCCCAACAGTGAGATCTAGAATCTCTTCTCTTCGGTCTCCCTTCCCATTCTCTCCACAACCTGCTTCTAGTTCTACCGAGACAAAGCATTCTGTTCAGTGCGCTTGGCTGAAGGAAGGCCATAAGAACTTACCTTGCAGCAGCTTTGGGTAAGTGGACCCTGCTTCCTTCAGTCATTCAACAACTAGGCACGGAATTGCTGTTGTGCTGATGGCAGCCTGCTGGGTGCTGGGGAGAGGATTGCTGCCTCCACCTAAATTCTTGAAATATTCCTTTCCCTTGACATAGTGTCACCCAAACATCTGGTTTTTACATGGTTTCTTAGAACATGTCTCCTGATCCCTTGCTGATTCACTCTGCTCTGGGCACCCTTGACATTGTCCTTGGGTGTCAACTTACATGCCAACAGCTGTCGTTGGTACATCCCAGTGACTTAGTAAGTTCCATAGCATCTGTAGCTATGTCACCTATGTCATTATATACAACTGCTATGGCCCATGGCCTTGTTTCCCTGCATGTCCTGCTCCACATTCTCAAAGTTGGTCCTGTCATCTCAGAAACCTGCTCCTCCTATGGTGGTTCTCATGAGTTTCAGCGAATGACACCTCCTATCACTCTTTACAGTCACTCCAGAGAAAGCTGTGCTTTCTGAGGTGCTATCAGCCTTGCTCACAGCAAAGCTGTCTCTCCACCCACACTCCAAGTCATCATCAAGACCTTTTGTTGGCTTCACAAACGTAACACACATCTGCCTACTTCTCCCAGTTCTTCTGCCACCTGTTTGTTCCAAACCACTATTACTTGCACCTAACAGTGCACACAATCAGAAAGATGGTTCCAATGGAAAGGTGCTAAGGTAGGATGAACTCCTTTATTTCACAGTGGGGTGGGGCAAAGTGTCTTGCTATCCTTTGGAAAGAGGGAACATTTGGGAATGAGCTTTGGGTTCCTGTTGCCTATGTGTGGACACTTGGCTCATAATAGAGCCCGTGGAGTGGTGTTTCCTGCGCTTGTCTATAATGACTCCTTGTATTCCCCAGAGCCCCTTGAATGCTAGTCAAGATGCGAACAAGTACATGCAGGAATCCTGGAAAGACCAAAGCCGTTCATCAAGGAAGGCCTTCGGTACCAAGTGCAGGTATAGTTGGCACTGGAGGAGGGTAGGCTGTCACGCTGAGAACGCTGACTTGCTCTCCTTCCCCCGGGCTCTTGCCCTCACTGCTTATTGAAAAGTGTCCCCCTCCTTCTGCCCCATCCAGACCTGCAGGATGCCACTCTGGGTACTGTTCTGACACTGTACCTGTCCCCTCTCCATGTGACTCTCTGTGTGTATCACAGGTGACCCTGCCCTCATCCTGAAACCACTGCCTTCCCATTTGCCCAGGGTAGCTCCCTTTCCTGCAATGTCAGCAAGTCCCTTGAGTCTATTTTCCTTGGGTCTATTGTCAAAGACTTTCAGGGTCTGGAAATGTCCTTCTGGGTAGAAGGTCAACTTCAAATCGTCGGTGTGAGGAAGAACATCTGGATTGCATTTGGGAGATTTCCCCGCCAACTACGAAACAGACAAGCCAAAAACAAGCAACAAACAAACGAAGATCCCCCTCTACCCCCATGGAGATTAATGTCCTTCCACAAGCCTTAGGACTCTGCCCTGTTGAAGTTTCTCTTCTGTGCTCAAACTTGAGCTTATTTCACTACAGGAGTTTGGGCTGATGCTGGGCTTGGAGACAACGCCTCTTCTCTTTAGGGGATGAGCCCATTCCCCAGTCTGGGCCACATGCAGAGCTGGGCCTTCAGGTGACCTTGTCATGCTCTGCCATCAGGAGGCTGCTCTCTCCTGCTGGCCCAGACCCTTCCTCACACACTCATCTGTCTCCTCTTTGAGCCTCAGCCCAAAATGAGGACGTTCCCTTAACTCCCCAGGGGTCCCTGCTGACCACAGCACTGGGGATGGCAGGTTTCTTTCACAGCACAAGCCTAGGTGGTTTTGCCCAGGTGTGGCAGTGTGCAGCTGTAATCCCAGCACTGGGAGGCCGAGGCCAGGGATCTCTTGAGTCTGCAGGTTTGGGACTACCCCGGGCAACACAGCGAGACCTTGTCTTAAAAAAATAGCTGGGCATGGAGGCACGTGTCTATAGTCCTAGCTACCTGGGAGGCTGAGGCTAAGGGATCACTTGAGTCCACAGGTACCCCGGGCAACATAGCAAGACCTAGTATCTGGAAAAAAAAAAGAAAGAAAAGAAAAGTCTAAGCAAATTATAATGGGCTGCAGATCGGGACTCCTCTAGGAGACTGGAAGCCCCTCTCTGGCCTACTCTGAACCATTTTCCTGCATCAGCACAGCAAAAGCTCAATGAGCCAACACACGCTTTTGAGGCGCTAGGCCTTGTCTCTGGACTTGCTCATTGACACCTCGCCACTATGTAAGGCAGATGCCTCGCAGGGGAAGGAGAGTGAGATGCAGAGGAAGTAACTTGCCTAAGACCGCACAGCTGTCAGAGCGGAGCTGGGGTTTGAACTCAGAGCACCTGGCTGATGAGCTCCATACCCTATATGGACGGCTGACTAGGGGTGTTCTGACTTGAGGATGCTGTACAGCGACGTGCACCAAGGAGAAGCCACATTTGGATTCTGGTCCTTTCCTGGGCCAGCAGGAGGCAGCAGGACACGGTCACATGACACTGGACAGTGGAAGAGGACAGCCTTCCCACCCCATGGGGGAAAACGGCCAGCGATGCTCTAAGAGGTACTGTTCCTGCTGGATATTGTGTTTGTGCTTTCCTATCCCAGCATGTCTACAAAATTTCCATCTGTGCCTGAGATGTTCGCCGCTTGATTATAAAATAGGGTTTTTTTTATATTAAGTGACTTTGTCCTACTCTCGGCTAACGCAGATAGTCTCAGCTCGTTGAAGGTGGGTGAGGCTAAGCTATGCTGCTCACTAGGTGAGGTGTATTCAGTGCATTTTCAACGAGCGACATTTTCAACTCACAATGGGTTCATAAAATAAACATAACTACGACATTTAAAAAATTTCAGTTTCTTCACCTTAAAATAATCGATTAAAATCGATCTGACAGAGAAATAGTTGTTCAAAGTCCAGAGGCAGAGTTTCTAAATGAGCTGCTGAACCTAGAAATGTTCCTGCTCATTTCTAACTACATTGCAGAATTGTGAAACCAAGCTTCTCTTAGAATTCCCCTCCACAGTCCCTTACCTTCTCTTTTTATTTGCTGTAAAAATTCATCTCCATATGGGACAACGAGGGACAAAGTGTTCAACTTTCAAGTCATCGACATCATCTTAAAGCTCAATGTTGATCCCGAAGACGTCTCCGGGTGTGGTTTTCTGAGATGAAATGCATGATGGTTGGAAGCAGCCTGGCATCACTGGCCCCTGGGGTCTGTTGAGGTAGTTATTTAGGCCCTACCAGCCCCAGTGTGGGCAACAAGAACTCAGGGTTCCCACCCAGTTACTTTCACAATAAAGAAGAGATGCTTCTACTCACTGTCATCAAGATGATAAGACCCACACGCTGTGCCAGATTGCCAAGGGAACTCAGCATCTGCCATTTCACAAGGGGCTACAGCTCCCTGAGCCATTTAAGCTGGAAATGCTTTATGGCATAAGTAAATACTTGATCAGAGGCTTGGAGCCACCGCACCGTCATCTTTGTCTCCTTCATTCGGTGCCATCAGCCAAGAATGAGTATTAAATGCATCGTCGGTGAATTGCCATCTCTCAGGGAAAGTTCAGAACATCCTTTGATGTCAAGAGAACATTTCTCTGAATAATTTTGCAAGAAAGTGGAGCTGGTGTGCTTCATAAAATTGACAACTCAGTGAGATGTGGAAGCCAGTCCTTACTTGACGTCAAATGTCACATATTAAAGAGGCGACAGGGAGGCTGGTGCTTTGAAGCCAGGATACACCACATTCTCGGTGCAGACAAGGAAATGAATGAGGAGAACACAGGGCCTGACTTTCTGAGCAGTGACTTTCTGAGGAGCAAGATTTGTGAAGAGGGGGCTCCTTGCACCTCTTGTGGCACTAGAGAGAGACGTTAAAGTAGCTGGTTTGTATAATCCAAGCGCTGGGAGGCAAAGAGGCCAGGGATCACTTGAGTTCATGGGCTCGAGACTACACCAGCCAACACAGTGAGACCTGGTTCTTGAAAAAGCAGTTGGGCATGGTGGCGTGCACCTGTAATTCCAGTTACCTGGGAGGCTGAGGCTGGGGATCGCTTGAGTCCACGGAATGGGGACTACCCTGAGCAACATAGTGAGACCTCTTCTTAAAAAAAGAAAATAAAATAAAAGCTGGTTTGAAAAACCAAGGTCTTAGCTATACTCCAGTATAGAGACCCTAACAATATTTTACGTCAGTAACAGTGTTGGGGGTGGGCAACGTCCCCTCTCCTTCACAACGCACTTCATTTCCTCTCTGGCATCACCCGCTCAAGCGCGTATGAATAAAATCATTATTTCAGAATCGCCACCGGATATAATCATAAAACAATCTATTTTTTACATGAATAATCTGGATATCAATCCTATTGTGTGACCTTTATGAAAGAATACAATTTTTCTCAACATGTAGCCTCAGAACCCTGCCTCGCCTCTGTGTAACAGGGGAGGTGAATTACGATTACTGGATTCTAATCACTGGGCTAGAATTCCTAGGAGAGCCCCTGGGAATGTGTGTTTAACCATTTAAGTTGCTTGATGCGCACCTACTTTCTGAGATCAGAAAATGAGTTATTTCTCTTAGTTGAGAAAATCAGCATTTAGGGCTCACAGCTAGCAAACCCCAGGTGACCCCTCATTTTCCATGAGACAGTCTCAGATGGGGTGTAGGGTGAGTTGATCAGACCTTTTTCTCCATTAGCCTGTAGGACCAGTACCTTGTGTATTGGGTCTTCCCATGATTGTGCAGTTCAGTGGGTGTGCACATGTACGCCTAGGAGTGGGATAAAGGGGTACAAAGGGCATGAGACAGCACAAGCACGGGCAAGAGGTGAGAGAGCAGGAGAGAGCACGTGAAGATTTCTGGGGTCGAAGAGGCTTGTCTGCCTCCTGTCTCTCCCAGCCCTGCCCTGCCTATTGCGTCTATGTAGATACTGGTAGAACCAACAAAGATCCCTCACAGATGGCTGATTCTGACTCTTCCATGATGACTGGTGAGGACTAGTTCCAATACTTGGGGTTTGCAAGGTCTCCAGTGGCTTCCTAGTGTTGAGCATGAACTGCAGCTCACTCCCACATATACCTTGGCCTCCTCGACTGCCTACACGATTGAGTTCTCAGGTCCAGGCACTTTGTTCTTATGCCCAATGGGTTGCAATGCAATTTACTCAATGTACTTTACATTATCCACGTCTGAGCCACATCAACTGTGTGTATAGAATCAGTCAATTCATCCCACACCGTCAATCTCATTATAAATCTTAGTCCTTTCAGGATGATAACCTAATTCTCTTAACTTTAAGAATTCTTCTTCTTTAGTCTTTCCGTAGCGGCCTTTGAGATGCTCAGGGATTAAAATACACGACCTGAATAAAAGATGAGGTCAAAATAAATTCTATATCTCCACATAAATGGTCATGAGATTCCAGGAAATGAATTTAGATGAGAAGCAGCGGCATGGGTATTTATAACAGTTATCTCAGATATGGATTTGGCCTTTCATTTTTTTTACCTTTCATCTCTTGCTCCCTCTGGCCTTCATCCTTTGCTGAGCAAATTTACTTTCTCACACTTCTGGAGGAGCTGTGTACAGGTTTCCTTTCTTTGAACAATCAAAGCACTTGCCATCGTTTTTAAAGCAACCTCTCTCGGTGGAAATATTACTTTGCTTTCCAGGAAGGCATTGCTAATTAGCTTACAAAGATTACTTACAGTCGAGCCAGGTGTGTTTGGGTTTGTAGCTGGCTTCCTTGATTGGGGCAGGCAATGTTTGTGGTTCTGCTGTTTGCTTTAATTTTAAAAATTTTTCTTGTTTTCATACAACATCGGTCATCTATGTATAGTTGCTGTTTCCCTTAGGTATGGCCCTCCCATCAATCATGCACTCCCATACCACCATCCCCCTCCCCCTTCTTCAATCCCCCCCGCTGGTCACTCTGACTCTTTTATCGCCACTGCAAGTCATAGATCGATGCTTGGTCCACTGGGCTCATCTTTCTCTTTTCTGGAGCAATGTCCTTTTCCTGGGTGAGGACATGCGCTCCTGGGACACAGCAGGCCAGGCTGTTTACATTTCCAGGAGTAACTGTGAGGCGGGCAGCCAGGCTGAGCACGTCAGGAACCTCTCACAGGGCAGGTGTGTGGCGCGGTTCTCCAGGCTTCTTTAATGTGGAGCTTCCGATGGTGGAGGAGATGGTTTCCATTTTGCCGGACCTGATGTTCACTGGGTTCCATGCTGTTCATGCATGCTGGCTGTCTCCTTCACTCCGATGTCTGTCCCGTGGTGCTGCTTCTGAACCATAGAGTTCTGGCATCAGGCATTGGGGACCCAACTCCCACTCACTGGTCATGAAGAAGGTCCCCAGTGGGGACAGATCTCAGCAGATAGTTGGTCCAGCTCATCTCCTCCTTCATGGTTTACAGTTCTGCCCTGGGGCCATAGCCACGTCTCTGTGGCTTTGGGGGCAGGCAATATTTGAAAGGCTATTGTCCTAAGTCTTAAAATATATATGACACACTCTGTCCATGACAACTTGGTGTGAGGTATCCTGGGCAATGACAGATAATGATGACACTTGGAGAAGAGGGACTTCTTAAATCAATCACAAATCAGAGGGATGCACCAGGATCAATCACAATAAAGGAAATGAAACCATCAGTCAGTGGAACCAGCCCTTTCAGACTTCATCTTGGCACCCACCCCCAGAGCCGATGAGTAGGCGACATTTCAGAGAACTCTCGCAAGAGACATGAGGGGAAATTCCACATCAGAGTCATTGCCCCTCATCTCACCTCCTTTCTCTCAAAATGCCAGCAAACCCATCTCTGTAATTCAAGCCCTAACAACTTTTATCTCTTGCTCCTTTCTCTCATCATCCCAGCTACCTTCCTTCCTTTCCAAAATAAGCCTGCATGTTCTGATAGAAGCCAATATGTGAGGATGATGGTGCCACTTCAGTAGAATCCGGGAGTTTGTATTTAGGCTCTAATGCCACATTGAATATTTAGAATGCAGTTGGGATTTTTTTATGAATTTATGAATTTACAATGTTATTGTAGAAGCAGTCCATGCTTATGAAAGTATAAACCAAAAAAAAAAAATCTACATTTTGCTGTGCTTGGAAATGTTTCCTCCATCCTGCCAGGAAAATCTCAGAGATTGAAGTCAGCAAAATATGGCTTTGGTTGCTGTGAAGAACCTGTGGCAAAAAGCAAAGGAACTATCTGAAGAGCCCACATCCCCCCATACCCCCATCACAGTATGAACTTCTGGAAGAAGCAGCAAGGGATAACAGGTTGAATGTATCCTTGTGTCTGTAGGGCTCTTTTCTAGGATAAACATCAAAATGGTTACTTTCCAGGACAAATGTCTATGAGGCTATTTTCTAGACCCTTCCTGTCCCCCTACATGGTAATTGTGGTTGAGTTGATGGGTAGAATTAGGGATCACTTTAAAGTTACAAATAATGTTCTTTCCTCAATCATTAGGGTTGCTAGAAACTAGCTTCCTTTAGTTAACAGATGTTAGAAATTAGCTAAATGTCTTCTTTTCTAGAGACGTCTTCTTTCTGTAGCTATAAGGGATGCATTTAGACTGGGCGCAAAGCTATGAAGGTGGATCAGTCCCTGCAGGAAATCTCTTGACTGTTCCTGGGTCCTCAGCTTGCTCTGATTAACCTGTTTAATAAATTTCTCTCCTGAACTTTGATGTCATTTCACAACAACGATGATTTTGATTGACAAGCACCTGGCCATTTGCCCAAGGAGATGACAGCATTTCCTGCCAAGGTCAGTTGGCGAGCGAGCTTGGCGAGTGAGCCTGGCCAGCGAGCCTGGGTATAGTCCTGGTATCTGTTCCAAAACTAACCAGGACCCCCTTATCTCCAGGATAAGCCAGGAAAACAGGACTGTCTAGCAGGGGCTTTTTCAATCTCTCTTGTATAATGAGGCCCCAAGAATAGCCAAAAGGAGAAACTAGCACCTCCTCTTTCATCAGAAAAGCAAAGCTGCTGCTCCAAGGGAACCCATGGGTACCCAGAAAATTTGGTCCCTTCATTCCTCTGTCTTTTGAGGGGGGCTTATTATACATCATGCACTTTTTTTATCATTTATTTTGATTTCCCCCTACATCACTGCAGTTCCCAAGGCTCTCCCACCACCTTATCACCCAAGAGTCATCTTCATACTCCCTTGTGTTGCCTCCTTTTATTCCAGCTCTCAGTGTCACCTGGTGAGGAACCCACACCGGTCTAAGGCAACAGAGGGAGTTACCAAGTTTCATTTCACTTTCCTCTGGTTTGCTGAGTCTTCCACTTGCATTCAACAACTTAGCCTCATTTCACCTTTAGGACTAGAAAATCAGTTTTTTAACAAGATTAAAACCACCATCACGACATGACTACGTCCCTGCATGGAGGAAATGAATACTTCGAGTCCTGGCGTAATTAATTTTAGTTCTCAACCAATTTAACTGTCTCCATCCTCAGGAGAGGGTGCCAAGACATAAGCAGATATTGTTCTATCTTTCCCCCTAGCCATTCTAATAACATTCTAATAATAGCTGTTTTTTAAATACTAGCTGTTTTTAATGGTAAAAACTGCATTTGTGAGAAACACCCCTGTCAAACCCTTTCAAAGCTAAGCTGATAGTATTTACGGATGGTCAGACTGTTTCATCTGGTTGACTGTGTGGGATGGATGCATTTACAGGATTGTCTGGCTCATATCTAGCATCCTGCCCACCCCAACCTCACGGATGGCCCATTATGATGCCTCCTTCTGCCTGAGTGTGTATCCTTCGGGTATTTCCCTCTCTGGAAACTCAGTCTTGCTAATTAGGTCTCCTTCTGTGACTGAGTCATTTGTCCTTTTGGTGACCAGACATAAAGAAGATTGTGCAGAGAAGAAAGTGATGTCTTACAAAAGCAAATCGCAAATGTGTTTCTCTTTCAAAAGACACAACGCATATGGAGATAAACTAATAAACATCATCCATTTAACCTACATCTATAATATTTTTCTAAAGAAAGTATAATGGATGGTATTAGATTTCTTCCTAATTATTCTAACCCTTTGCTCTACTTTTGCATAATGCATCTGATACATGGGAGGAACTGAATGAATCAAGATGAAAGACGGGGAAATGAAGCCACAGAGTGACCATGAGATCGTTGTTATATATTTGATTTATTAAGGAAACATCATCATTACCATAATCCTCCCCAATCCTCAGAACCAGTAACACAAAGGCCACCTGGCCACCGAGAAAGACACCTGGGCTAGAAATTCCACATCTACGATTCAAAATGATGCAGTCACCCTCAAAGTGGAGCAGTTCCTAGGAGCAGGAACTGGAAAGCTAGTTATCAGCTTCAGCCTCTCCGGGCCAGCGTGGGGTTGTTGCTTCAGCCCTGGTTACGTGGTTTCCACTCTCCTGCCCACTTCTAGCAGAGATGAGTTGTCAGAGGAAACTCCTGCCCTCTTGGTCCCTTCCTTTGTCCTTTGCAACAGCTGAGGCTCTTCAGGTCTGACTTCAACACAGTTCCCAGTGGCTGAAGTGAAGGGGAGAATGAAACTGGAACTCCAGGTGCCAACAAGAGTGAAGAATCAGCAGAATCACAGGGACCTCGGGATCATGGCCTGACACAGCAGACACATGCCTCTTGCTCCACAGAGCTTCATCCTCTGACAGACAGACAGACAGACAGACAGACAGACAGACAGACAGATAGGCCTTCTGTATGTCTGGAAGCAACAGACAGGATTCCACTAAGGACATTGGTCCAAGGTCCAAGAAAGAACCTGGCATCAGTAAGAAACCCCAGGGAAGGGCTCTAGATGATTTATGTCACTCTCTAGCTGGTATCCAAGCCCAGGGAGGCAGAGGTCATGCCGTAGTTTACCCTGTAGCCCTGTCCAAGTTTCCCCCTTCTTCAGAGCCTATTGGCAAGATAAGAGGGTGACTGTAGATGAATGGTAATGGCGCAGACACACTGTAGCCTTACCATGTTGCAGGTACTGTTACACTGGATGGAGGTGTAGCTTCAAGGCATGGCTGTAGGGTCAATGATTGTCACTGTTATGCAAAGAGGAGGGGGGTTGACAGTGGCAGCTTGCCTCAGGCCACAGAATTTACAAGTACCACAGGTAGGATTTGACCCTAGGTCGAGTCACCTAACTGCCCACCCTTCACACCAGTCAAATTTCTCTTTCTCCCTTTCTCTTCCTTTGCTCTTCTTCCTCTTCTGACTGACAGATAGAAGGACTTGGTGAAGGTTAGGCTCTGAGGGGAAAGGAATTCTCTGAAATCCTTTTTTTCCTAACTATAAGCCCAGGATACTTCCTCTGGTACTTCCCCACCCCTTCCAGTAGTTTCTATTGTCATTTCTATTTAACTGACCCCCCCCCATCAGAACCAAGAGGATATTCCAATTGCTTGCTTGTTCCTCTGTTCTATCTTTACCACCATGTGTGTGTCTGTGTGAATGTGTGTGTGTGTGTGTGTGTGTGTGTCTGCAAGACTCAGGTCTTGAAGAATAAGGATAATGCCATCTTCTCTCTATAGTGCTAGCATCTTATTCAGTTTCCACCATCCAAGAATTCATTTTATTGAGCACCTACTATGAATCTACTGTTGACTTGGAGGCACCTGGCCGCATTCTTCACCAAGGCATGGAGGAAATGCCCACTGAGTACCAGGAAAACAAGTTTGTACGAAAGCACTGGGAGAAAACCAAGGAGAAAAAGACAAGAGTATTCAGAAATCAGAAATCTCTTCAAAAGGATGAATCACGTGTTTTGTTGGGCAACTGTCATAGTTCAGCACTAAATAGCTAGAGTATAATCTCACACTTGATAGTATATCACCTTTGCTTCTCTCTTGCTTTGTGGCTGAGTCTTCGAGACCCAGTCCACCAAACACCATCTCCTAAGTGGGCTCCCAGTCAGTGCTCCTTGCAAAGCAGATAACTGGAGTTTTTCCTTTTCTTTATTCTCAAGACTTTGGGTGCTTACACACCCCATTGCTCCAGGACTGTTCATTCCCACTGGCTAAATTCTTATAAAACAGAAGCGATTTTCTTAGAAACATGCTTTGTGACTTGTGGACCCTAATATATCTGGTAGAAAGTAACTTATAAATACTAATTCTCCTAACCCAATGGTCTCCCATCAGCTCTTCTAGTACATTCTGCATCAGCCTTAGGGCTGATGGGCTTATTCTAACTGGTTGGGTGAACGCATCTGACTCAGTGGGTGTTTTCTGTGGAAAGCAGCTCAGTTCTCTGTCTTCTAGCCTACAGAACTACGAGAAAACAAATTTCCAAGCCACTGCTCATCCACTCTGCGTAACACCGAGATGAAATCCCAAGCCTGCCTTCCAGCTCTCGGTCCATCCCAGGCAGTAATAAGTTGCCTCTTTTGAAGCTATAAGGAGGTTAAATCACTCGGTCAAAATCACAGTTTTAATAAATAGTGAAGCCAGAACCCTCTTCCACCTGCCCAGGCTCCAGGCTCCAGGCTCCCAAAGTGTTTGTCGAAAAAATCCCGTCTTGGGAGGGAAATGCCTAAAACATCAATGCATTTAGAGGAAGTTTAAATTCTAACCAACTGCAGAATTAAAGCTTCTGGAGGCAAAGGCAGACTAGGGGTAGAACAAAGATGATGGGAGGGACCCAATGGCCTCAGGTAAGGGATTGTGGATGCTTTGGTGTTTGGGGGTGACCTGGCCACATATAACCAAGGGGGTGTAAACCTGTTCCTCTAAATCATGCACAATATCATAAGCCAAGGCTGCCTCAATAAATACATAATTCTAGCCAATTGAGAACTGCCCTGGAGGCCCCTCTGGGACTTGTGCATCCTAGGTTGGTTCAGACTGCATGCAAGTAGTAGCTAAAATGTCAGCCAGATTTGGTCTGTCTGATCCTTGGTCATCCCTCCAACATACCATGCTATTCTAGGTTTTGCTATGGGGCACCAGTTGCTCCTTCTGCAGGCAATGCCCTTGAATAAGATAGTGCCAACATCTCCCTTCTGTGAAGCTTTGTGCTTTTATTGTACCTCTGATCAATCTTTACCATCATGTGTGTCTACAAGACTCAGCTCTTGAAGAACAAGGCTCAAAGTACCTTCTCTCTATAGTACTAGCATCTTATTCAGTTTCTACCATCCAAGAATTTATTTTATTGAGCACCTACTACTGTGTGGTCCTGGGCCACATACTATGACTCTAAAGTAATTTTAAAATCCAAAGGATCCCTATCGCTGAAAAAAACTAAACTTGTATCAATATATAGAGTTTCTGCCCTCAAAAATTTTCAGTGATAATAATTTCTTCAAGTCCCCCCATCTTCCCCCCCCCCCAGCCACCATGATTGCATCTAAGTTCTTGGGGAAACTTGCGCTGTGTTGAGATACTGGGATGTCGTGCATGGGTGTCTTGTCTTCAGTTACTCTCCAAGCAAGACCCTACCTCAGGTTCCTAAGAGTCTTGCGGTGAAAGGCCATGGGAACCAGACTTTCTATGTCTTCAAAGCCAGTGGCTGGCACAAAGATTTATTCTCTCTGCCTACCCAGCCATCTTCCAGCCCCAGGAAGATCTCAGAGGCTACCCAAAATCCTTTCTACCTACAACCTGTCTAGGCCAGAGCGGGTCTGTTCCTCCTGCATCCATCTGTCTGTACTGTCTCCTCTATTGTCCTTCCCCGAGACACAGGGGTCCCTCTTCCTCAGATCCCCAGGATGTCTTTGTCACCGTTCCCCATGTTGGGGAAAGTTTCCATCCTCACAATCTGGAAGCCTATTCCAACTCCCCCCTATGTTTTTTCTGTCTTAGTTTTGAGGTTCAAGGTCAAAAGACTTTTTCACTTTTTTCTACTGTAGCAGCCTGCCCCCAAATATTAGTTTGTCATGGTAATGTCACTGGGGGAGAGGGAGAAGAGGGAGAGTAGCCAACAACACCATGAAAGTTAATTTCAAAAATATTATTGAATAATAGTCATAGCAATAGCAGCTAATGACTTCTTGGCTCTCCTAATATGCCAGAAACTGCAACAAGTAGCTCAAATGTCTTACATAAATTCATTATCACAGCCCATGAGGTAACTTATTATCCCTTTAAATAGGGGTTCACAAAAGGTTGCCTCCCACTATGGCGCCTGCTCTGAAACATCACTCCACAGCCCCTCCACATCTTGGGGCTTTCTTGGACCCAAAGTAAAAACAACAACGCAAAATGGTGGAGACATATAATTAAACAGAGCAGGTAGGCAAAAAATATTTGCTGAAAGAGAGCCCAGGAACAATTGCCAAAATATGGTTAATAAAGCCACATACAGAAGAGAAAAAAATGGGGGCTGTTTACCACAGTTTCCAGTCAAATAAAAAATGTTATAAATTGAAATGTTTGGCATATTATAGAAGAAACAATGGCCATTATGGATTGTTTTGGACCAGACAAGCTGTGGACCACAGCCAAAAGCCAACATGAATCTGAAAAGAACCTTGGAGAATGAGTATACTTATTTGGTAAACGTGTACATCCTTGGAGAGCGGAGGCATCCTCAACCATACTTCAAAGTCACTCTTGCTGGGCTAAGAAAGTGGTTCTGCCAGGCTCTATTTTTAGCTGGCCTGTGGTTTGGGTCTCAGACTTTTTTACATAGTGTGTGTTGGTCCTGATATTTTTCTTTCTCTTTCCTTAGTCTTGAAGCCCGTGTTTACTTTATCAGCAGCTAGAAGTGAAAATCTCAAGGGCCTCCAACAGGGAAAATCAGTTTGAGTGTTTTGAAAGCTTGTTTCTTGATAGTATTGGGGCGGCTCATCATCAGGAAAATGAAGGTAATAATAAAGGCTCAAGAGACCTCAAAGTGTGTTTTAACTACATAAAAATTGGTTTTGAAGAGCAATGAGCCATGGAAAAATGCTGGGAGAAATCCTTGGATTTTTGTTTTGAATCAATGTTCTTGTTCTAATATGAAGTGCCTGACCCTGTACTAGGTTTGAGGAAGGATGCACTTTTCTCTTTTTTTTTTTTGAGACTAGGTCTCGCTATGTTGCCTGGGGTAGTCCCAATCCTGCAGGCTCAAGTGATCCCCAGTCTCAGCCCCCCAAGTAGCTGGGATCACAGGTGCCCACCTCTGTACCCGGTTGCTTTTTCACTGTTTCTCACTATGTTGCCCAGGGTAGTCTCAAACTCATGAACTCAAGTGATCCCAGGCCTATTGCCTCCCAGAACTTGGATTACAGGTGTGCACCACCACGCCCAGCAGGACACACTTTTTTAATAAAGCATAGTGACTTCTTGAAGGTGCAAGATAAATACACATATGTAAAGCAAAACTCCTCAAGAGCCAAATAAAACAGACAGGCCTGAAACAAATGAATCTCCTATACAGCCAGTGCTGATGACTCCAAGAAGAGTTCCACTGTGTTCTTCCAGCCCCATACCCCCAAATCTATTTGGTAAAGTTTTCAATCCCTATACCTCAGAAAGGGACTGTATATGGAGATAGGGTCTTAAAAGTGAAGGTTAAGTTAAAATGATGTCATGAAGTCAAATCCTAATCCGAGATGTCTGTTCTTGCATAATGAGGAAATCAAGACACAGACACACAGGCCCAGAGGAAAGGCCCAGAGAGCCATCAGCAGAAGATGACCATCTACAAACATGCGAGAGAAAGAGATGCTTCAGAAGAAGCCAACTCAGCCAACGGCTTGATTTCAGACTTCCAGCCTCCAGAACTGTGAGAAAACAAATTTCTGTTGTTCCAGGAAGCAGTAAGAGGTTACAGTGGTTTTAGCAAACAAATACACCCAAAGCTGGCGTGGTGCTGGAAGCTTCCAGAAGGAAGGAAGACAGAAGAACAGAAGCTAACTGGAAGAGGGGGCTATTTCTCATGGGGATGAGTTCCTGGCAGAGGGCAGGAGATATTTGTTGGAATCTGTTGAGACTGGGACATTTGGCTTTGTGACCTCTGAAACTAGCAATTTTGTGATCTCAGCACTTAAGGAGAGAGAAGGCAAGCATGTGGCTACTGCACTCCAGTGAGGGGTGGTAGCGCAACTGACGCTCATGATACCCAACCACCCACTCTGCTCTGTGATGGCGCAAGTTTCTTCTCAGATGCTCAGTTTCCTCTTCTGTAAAATGAAGGGGAAATGAGCCACTGCCTCTCAAGACTGCTGAGAGCACGAAAGGGCACCACACCTGTCAGGGCTCAGTTTAGGGCTGGGCCAGAGTTGGGAGCTAGGTAAGTGTTCGAATAGCTCTCAGGACTCCCTGTTGGAGTAGGTACTAAGAGCTAAGTCGAAATAGCTTAAGGGGAAAAGGGCTTATTAACAAGACAGGATGCCCCATAGGACACAAGGAAAGAGCTTAACCTTGCAGTTCTCAGTTGAGGGTGAATTTGCCCTCCAGGGGGTATTTGGCAACAGCCACAGACATTCTGGGTTGTCACAGCGCAGGGAGGTCCTACTGGCCTTCAGTGGGTAGAAGCTGGAGATGTTTCTCACCACCTTACAATGCACAGGACAGCCCCCCACAAACACACGGAGATTTATCTGGGTCCAAATGTCAAGAGCACTCTTCTAGAAAAAGCAGGCCAGGAGCTGGGAGGTCACTCTTGTGAGTAGCTCCTGGCCATCAGGCTTTTGTCTCCCAGGACCTACCACTCTCCTCTACTCTTTTCTGTGATGCTGCCACCAAGGTCTGAGAAATCCCACTCGGGTGTAGCAGCTAATTGGTCCCCTATCAGGCTCTTCCAGGACCAAGGAATCTCTCTAGGGAGCCTGCAGCTGGGGGAGGGAGGAGAAGGGATTGTTGTTCCTATCACCTAGCAACAGGTTCCAGCACTTTCCAGCTTTGTTCAGCTCACCCACGACCCACCTCCTTATGACCCTTCAAAAAAAACCCAACTCCAATGGTCAGTCCCTGAGGTCAGTCCCATGGAGAATTTCTGTGGGTTCTTGAAGTGCCCACACAGGTGGTCTCTAACCCTTCCCCAGGGATACCAGCCCCGCACATCCCACTTCCTCAACTCCAGATCCTCCTCCAGTTTCGTCCTTTGTTGCCCCAATCACAAGGATGTTAGCTATTTCTTGACTTTCCTCTCGCTTTCAACTTCAGGGTTTCCTTTTTGTTTTGAGAACCCTTAATACCTCTTGGCTGATTCCCATCATTCACCCTTATGTTAAAATAGCAGGTGAACTTAACCAAGTCACAACACATATATACACAATGGCTTTCCATACATTCGTTTCAGTATTGCTCTAGGTTCTCTCTACCCAATACCTCCAGAACTAATAGGCTGCAAAGGCAGCCACCCAGTGAGAGTGAATCTCTCTTAGTTCCAATTACAAATGCCTGAGAAATGAAGTCTAATTAGCCCAGGCCAGGACACGTGCTGACCCTTGTCCAATCAACTGTGGCAGAGGGAGGGGCCATTGTATTCAAAATGGCTGCCCCTGCTTCCTGATTCAAGGTAAGGGCTTAGAAGGAAGTCACTGTCCAGCTCTGCAAAGCTCCCAGGTTTATTAATATAGTTAATGTTGCTCATAGTTGCCAAGTTAAGGAGGTATCCTCAAAATGTTTCTTTTTAAGTCAGTGTTACTGTCAAGCTTTTGCATGTTCCTGCACCATCTTAGCAGAAATCTTGGAGGGGGTAACTTTGAGGACAGAGACACATAGATACCCTAAGAAACATGGCACATAAGCACACGCAGCCCTCATTTTCCTTTTCTACATCTGACTAAAGGCTACGGCTAATACAGAGATTTGAAAAAGAACAAATTAAAATTTGATATCCAACAAATTGAAAGGTTCCCATTCTGCAATTTAAAAATAGCTCAAGATCCCTAAAAGAGTTCAGTCAGTGATGAGTCTGAATCTCAAAGTTTCATCTGGCCAATTCAAAGTAATTAAAGAGTGGTATCTAGGCTGAGAGCCCTATTCCCAAAGCATGGGACTCACCTAACCTCTCTGAGTCCCTGTTGTCTTAGCCATGCAATGGGAATTTTAGATTAAACATCACAGGCTGGTGTCATGATTAAATAAAATAATAGTATGAAAGCTCCTGACAGAATATCTAGAAGTGGTGCTTCAAGTGCTGTGAGTCATGTTCCTTCTGTAGCAAGTTTCTGAGCTAGTGTTTGCATGAATAATGCAAAACTAATACTAAAACGAGACTGTCCTTCCTAAAAGAAGCAAATTGTCTCCTAACCCTTGTTAGCTTTAGCTCCAGCTACTACATTCAACATATCCATATCCACAGTATCCATAGACTTGTGGGCAGCCAGGCAGGCAGGCTGGTGTCCAGAGGCTAGTAACTCGAATGCTGGCTTTCAGTAAGCCTGGTTTCAATCCCGGTGTGGCTCTGCGCTAGCTATAGCGCTCAGGGCAGACTTCTTCTACTTCATCTGTAAAGTGAGGCTGAGGATGACAGGAGCTGTCTCATACCCTTGTTGTGAGGACTGAATGAGATAAAGCATGGAAGACACTTAGCTCAGTGAATGCCTGTTACTTAGGAAACGTGTCATCGCAGTTGGGGAAATTCAGCCCTTGTTATTTTCTGTCAGTAAGCGTTTGAGGGTTAGTTTGAGAATTTGGAAGAATTTGAAAACTGAAAGGCAAACCCATTCCTAATAGATAAAGAAGCCAGAAAAGTTTGAAATTGTAGAGATTTTGTTAATTTCAGGAAGTGGTTCCATCTATTAGCATGTTTCTCTTGTAGCTAATGAATCTTCCCATTTTCCCTCAAGAAGGTATCTTGGACCAACCAGGGTCATTGTTTGACATCAGCCAAGGTGGCAGGTTCTGCACTTGACCCAGTGGCTTTCTTTCCTGTTTGACATGTCCTTATCTACATGGTAGAGTCAGTAGGGAGGGATCCCTACTAGGGCCTTAACCCTTGGAGCCAGAGAAAGTCCACCATGAACTGAGACCAGCACTTTGAACACTTAGTGTAGCTACAAAGCTACACAGCTGCTTTTCAGCTACACTAAGACTGCCTTGAGTCTGCAGACTTACCCTAAAATAACCCTCAATGAACCAATAGTTTTTAAAAATTATTTAAAGAAGAAAAGATGACTTTATCAGGATGGCAAATGTTTTGAACTAATATACAAAACTAAAAATTTCCCATGAAAGAAATGTCTGCCTATTTAGGTTATGAATGATTTGTCCACGTCCATCAACTGGTAAAGAGGGGGAAAGATTTTGACATTTTCACAAATGAAATAATATAGAACAGCATTAGAAGCGGATGAGCAATAGGTTCGTGTTAAGTATGGATGGCTCCCAGAAACAATGTTGAGTGAAAAGAAGGAAGTTACAAGGGAATTCGATCTTTAGATAAAATGGTAGATAAAATGATTTACACATTTCTTAAAGTTGACAAGCAAGCAATCCTGAATAATCTATCTTGTTATATCTATGCTTAAGGCTGCATTGATAGGTTATAGGATTTACATCTCTAAAGAAAGTAAAAGAGGTGATTTTTTTTCAATTTAAGAAATCACTTAACAAAGACCTGGTAGGATCTATTCATCCAGGGGGATACAATTCAGTGAGAGGAAAGAACAAATTACTGATGCATGCAATGACATGGCTGGTTCTCAGATATTTTTCTAAGGAAGAAGTGAGACAGGAAGCATACATGGTATTAATCCATTTGTATGAAGTTCAAGAGCAACTAAAATCCCTCCTTAGGGATGGAGATCAGTACAGTGATTATGGTCCTGGGGAATATTGTGGTGGGGGTGGCAGGTGAGGAAATAAGTGGGAAATTCAGTAGAAAAAGTCTGGGGGACATCTGATGGATTTCTATTTCTTGATTTGGATCATTGTTGCAAAACTGTTTGCAAATACAAGCTTTCCTCAAGTGGATGTGAGATACACGTGTAATACTGTGTGTGACCCATGCTTCAATATGAGATAATTATCATAGTAAACGATGTGTATTTTTTAACTGGAAAGTCCTTTTTGTGTCTTCCATGGTAGTCTCCCTACTTATTCACCAGAACTTGGCTTTTTCAAATTCTTATTCATCTCTGCCATCACAAATAGGATCATTCCTTTAATCTAGTGGATTTTTATGGCACTAATCTTGTCTCTCTCTCTCTCTCTCTTTATATGACTTTTTTCCTTTAGCAGACTAGAAAATACTTGAGCTGACATCATGCCCCTTGGTTCCCAAACTGTGCACCAAGGCACCCTGTGCTGTAGGATATTTTATGTTTTTGAGAGAAACACAACATATCAGATATCTCATGAAGTCTAGCTTGACATTCTGGTTCCGCTTCAAGTCTAGGTTATGCTACAGTACTTTTGCTAACGTCGTTATCTTTTTTCAATACTGAGTTTTATGGTCACAGACATAAAGAAACAAGAAAACACAAACTTCGTATTGGGGTGGGAACCGGGAATGGTGAGCCGTTTCTGTAAGGAGAGAAAGTGTGAGTATCCTGTAGGCCTGTCCGTCCCATAGATAAGCAATTGTGCTTCTTCAGAAATGTAATAGACTCATACTTTTTCTTCCAAATGGTTGTCAAGTCCTCCGTAAATTTAAGTGTTTTTAACCTAGCTAGGAAAGTGGAAGAGTGTTTAGTTACCATTTTCAGCCAAGGAATGCCTTGAGAATATTCTTGAGGCACTAAGGGTATCATGACAAAGAAAGTTTGAGAATCTCTGCACTGAGTCTTTGACACATTTGAACATACATATGTCAGTACGCATACATGTTCAGATCACCTAGCTAGCGAGGTGCCTGGTGTGTAATAACGTCTCAGCAAATGTATTGACGAATGGATGGATGCATGCATGCATGTATGCCTAGATGGATGGATAGATGGATGCATGAATGGATGGATGCATGGACAGATGGACGCATGGATGGATGGATGGCTGAGAAAGCAGTGCTTCTTTGGCTTGATTTCTCATGCTTGGAAGAGTGTTCAAGTTACTCATCCAGCATGCAGCCCCTTTCATTAATTAGAACTGCAACCCCTTTCATTAATAAGAACCCCACCCCCGAGTTGGACAGGCTGGGAGTCAGGGACAGGAACCCTGACCCAGCTTCTGAGGTGTGGCCAGCACTGTTTGGTGGGCACATAGGGAACTTCATGATGAAGTGGACACTACCAGATTGAAGGTGTGCAGTTGGGAGAGGCTGGCAGCTGAGGCAGACCCCTGAGAACAGCAAGGCAAGGGCCACTGGGAGGGAGGAGTGAGAGACTGAACAGCAGCGTAGAAGGTGTGAGACCAAACACCACTCTTCTCTTCCCTGCAGGCTGGCAGGAGCAGAGGGAACTGTGGGAGAATCGGGAGGTCCGGTCACTGAATTTGATTTACTTGGACGTTATTTCAGACAAGGAGCCAGTCAAGTATTTCAGGGCAGCGTCACATGGTCAGAGACACAGAAGCCAGTGTAGTCTTGCACCGTTGCCTGCAGTGAGGCAGGAGGGGACCGAGGCTACCCAATGGACAGGTAGCTTGGAGACCCCAGACAGGCTCTGAGCAGGGTGGGAAATGTACCTACAAAAGAGGTCATTGTGGATTCTTCTGGATGAATCATGCACTGTGTTGGGCTGGTTGCAAACGAAGGCAGGTGATTCATGTTTTCAGACTGAAGAGTTCCACACCGAACAAGATCCTGCGACTATGACTAAAATACACATTCTGCATCGGCTACGCCTTTATGCTACTCACAGAGGCGAGAGGGACGTGGCTCACATATCAGATTCTGCTCACACAGGGATTAATGTCCTCCAGACAAAAGCTCGGGCTGGCCCAGCAACCTGGCAGCGGGCTTTGCCTGCAAAACTCAGACCAAGTTTTGTCTCACTCCGTCTTTAAAGAGGCTCATTTATTTTGCATCGTGGCTCAAATCTTAATGTATTTTTGCATCTCCCTGTCTCCCTGGTCCTCTTACCATCTAAAGAAAGCATTTGCATCTGCTTGAATTCAGTGCGTTTTATAACTTCATGTCAGACTTTATTCTGTGTTGAACTATTCTTCTCTCAGCATGAGATTAATGTATTCCGAGGTACCAGTTACCTCTCTGCTGTTGCTTTCAAGTTGCATTGTACTGGCATCTTTTGGGGGCCTCTCTTGGAGCGAACAGCATCATGTAATCAGTCCCCTGGAGAAACGCCTGGAGTTAGGTGAGTTCGATGGAAATTCACTCACTGGGAATCTGGCTCCAGTCCCAAGTCTCCCACATGTTTGCTGGGATATTGGCCTCGTGAGGTAGTTTCAGAGAGCATCAGTTTCCTATCCTCGTGAGGTAGTCTCGGAGAGCATCTGTTTCCAAGTGACATGAGTTAGTACGTCACTAGGAGGAGCGTATCAGCTTCAGGCCCCACAAACCTAGTTCCAAATTCTGGGCCAACCATCCATCAATGATCTGAACTCAATGATCTGACCTGAATCCAAATCTCATTGGTTAAGGATGAATAATGGCATCTTCCATGTAGGGGTAGTGAGAGAAATAAAGACAATTATCAGTCCCATTGCCAATAGCTTGTGTTCAGTCTCAGTTTCAGGTCATCTGAACCCTCCCTTGCGAGAGAGGAGGGCTGGATGTTTTGTTTTTTTTTAATGAGCATTTATAGTTATATATACGGTAATGGTTAGTGTTGTCGTTATCTTGTCACCTCATGATTTAGGTGCAATTATTCCTGCTTGCTCTCTAGACTTATGCCTTACTATGCTGATTTTCAAATTAGAGTTAAGGATAGGACTTGATTCCTCATAAATTTTGGTGCACAAAGCAGAGAAGCTCTATGCTTCGGAGCACAGCTCAGAACTGTGAGCCGACAGGTAGCAATTATAAAATAATGCTGAACACCTCTTTTCTAAACATGTCGTGCAAATTAGTCTTAGGTCGACTTTCACCTTTCTCATTTATTCAGCACTTTTGTTTGCTTGATGCTTTGTTCTTAAACTTTATGTCTTACGAAAATAATACATGTTCATTGAAAACACTAAAAAAGAGATGGCTTAATGAAAAAACACTTGTGATATCATACTTCGAAATAACCACTGGTGTTTTAGTGTACAAAATTCCTGTGTGTGTGTGTATGCGTATACATATGCACATATAGATAGCTACAGGGTAAATGAATTATCAGGGGTTTTGCCCTTCTGTTGTTAGCTCCTATGACCAGCACCTGTGATACTGAGACCTCCCCATGATTGTATGCCTGCCCCAGTGGGTGTGTGCATGTGTGAGTGGGCTCCCCTGGGCCTAGGGGGCAGGGCTGAAAGGGCAGTATCACCCTGGGGGAGGGGAAATGCCAGAAAGAGCCAAAGAGCTGAGCAAAAGGGCATAAAGATTGTAGGGGCCTGGGAGGCCTAGTTGCCTGCCTGCCTCCCGGTACCCCCCCCATCTCACAACCCCTTCCCCCCCACTTGCCATACAATTGGCCCAGCCTCCCTGCTTGTGTACTTGCGTATCTGGTCCCCTGAGAATATGAAAACCTGTAAAACTCATGCCTTTTTATGACGAATATTCCCTTTGTGTATACACTGCACACGTACTACGTCAGCGCGTCTACACTGTCCATACTGTGTAGTTCAGGGCTCTCATCATGCACCTCCTCAAAGAGAGAAAGAACCTTCCTCCCTGTGCGGGGGCCTGTGAGCCAATGACGAAAGCACAGTGTTCCTAGAAATGCAATTTTTTCAGGTCATGTTTTTTATACGGTAAGAGACATACACTATTTAGCATAAAATCTACCATTTTGGCATTTGGACATGTATGATTTAGTGGCAGGCAACAAGGCACAATACTGTGCAGCCACCACCACTATCTGGTTAGGGGACATTTTCATCACCCCAAGAGGAGATCTCCCTTCTTTCTCAACCCTTTAAGCCTACAGTAGGCACTCACCTGCTTTGTGCCTCGGGATTTAACTGTTCAGAGACTTTGTATAAATGGAATCATAAGTATGTGTTTCTACTTCTGGCAAAGCAGCTTACACTTAGCTCACTCTTAAGGCTTGTCCATTTTTAACATGTATTAAGATACTTCATTCCTTTTTATGATGAATATTCCCTTTGTGTATATACTGTACATGTACCATGTCAGTGCCTATAAACTGTCTATACTATGTATCTGTCCTGGGGACTATATTCATAATAACTAATTCCCACAATAGTCCTGATATCTGTATCATGTTCTCATTTTACAGGTGAGGAAATTGAGGTGGAAAGGCTTAAGTAAGTGCATTGATATTAATGCTGCTATGCTTTTGCTTTCACAGTCTGTACACTTTAATCTAAGTTACATTTACAGGGCTGTTTTTTTCTTGTGGCATTTTGGAAGACATATTTCTAAATCAAAAGACATGCAATGTATTAAATTATTTATTGTAGAACTTTCTAGAGGCAAGATGCTTGGGGTAACTTCATCAAACTTGAACCAAGAATTTTAAAGATTGAATTTAGTTCCAAAATGCCTTTCAGAAATTGATGCTACATTTTTTTTGGCATGAAGGCCATATTCAAGTTGCAGAAAAACAAATTTCTGGCTTATGCAGATCCTAAGTTGAATGCCAGGGCACAAATGTGAATTTCAGGAGGCTCAAATTCTAGAAGCTGTTACAATTCACAGTACCATGCTCTTCGTCTTTTGCATTTGGCTAATCATGATCAATGTTTCGATGAGTAACTGATATCTAGAGGTTGTCAATATGAAAAAAGGGGTGGCCATCAAACCCCCGTTATGAGAGCTAGCATTTGGGACATGATGTCAGATCCCTTGAAAATCATTCCTTGGTAAGTGGAATTATGTGTTCCATAGAGAGCCCACTTAGCTATGTAAAAAGAAGTTTAATTGCTCTAACTTCTGCACTAAATATCAAATTAAAAATACATTTTTGTGCTCATCATGATTGGATGCAGAACCAGTCCTGAGTCAGTCAAAACCGAGCTTTGTGGTTTGTCGGTGATTTTTTAAAATCCCTCGGTGACAAGAGTCCCCAGCTGAGCTGCATCGTACTGGCTGAGCCGCAGCAGCCAGGTTTGGTGGCCAACCAGGGCACAGCTGTGTTTGGTTTAAAAGCAAAAATATAGAGGGAAAACCGTGCCTGTTTTGTAGACACACAGATGGCGGGGGCAGGCAGGGGAGAGGTGAGCGGGGTAACAAACCTTCAGTCCGTAACAACTAGAATAAGGGGAGCTGAGTCCTGGAGTTGGCGATGTGGTGTCACAGTGGGTGCTATTGAGGGTGTTTCCATGTATGGTGGCACGGGCCCACTTAGAGACCCCAGGGGGGAATCAGGATCACCATGGACAGATTGCACAAAGGTACCCAGCTAAGGGCAAGGTGGGGGGGGGGATGGTTCAAATCTGTCCTCCTGGAGGGGCCCTTGGCTGAGTTCTCCACCCTGGATGGACTTTGTCACCCCAGAAAAAGGGTGAAATTTTTGGATAATTTTCCCTGGAGTAGGCAACCCCCAAGCTTCTCCCAGTTATCCCATCAAGCACTAGCCCAAGTGCTAAGGTGTAACGAGGCATTGGTAGTTCAGTGGTAGAACTGTCGCCTGCCAAGTGCTAAGATGCCCCTGTGAAATGAGCAGGTAGAATGAAGTCGCATCAGCTGATCTTCAGGGAGATTATTAGGGGCACCTGGATTAACCACACGAGTCCTCCAAAAATAGAAGCTGCCCCTTCCTGCTTGGAGAAGACTTCAAAGAGACATGGTCCAACAGGCCTGCAGAGTAGACAGAGGTTGTAACTGCTGGTGGGGCGGCTTGGAGGGCCTGTGCATGCCTCTGAGAGTGTCAAGAGGCCCCTGGACAGTGGAGAAGAGGAAAACGGGGGTCCCAGTCCCTTGCCCATAAGAAATGGTCTCCTCCAGTCATCAACTTGGAAGAACGCTCCAAGCCCAGGGGAAATGTGGTCCTGACCACGACCCCCTTGATTTGATGTCCTGGGCTCCCACAGCAGAACCCCTGTGTGCAGACCTCGGGTCTATGGAAACCATGACAACCAGCTTGTTGTCTTGGCTGCTTGTGGGGAATGAAAGGGATTTTCAGGTGTTTAACCTGAAAAAAATGGCATTGCCATTCACGTTGTTACACAGCAATGGAAAACTGACACAGGACTGTTAAAAATTCCCGGCAGGCACCATCATGCCGGTGGTAGCCTCAAAGCAGGGGATGTGAGGAAGACAGTGCTGACCGTCTTTCAATGGGTTTTGCTGGACAGCAGAGAGGATGGGTGAAGGCAGTGGTCAAAATGGTGCAGCTTTTGTTTTAGGTGGAGAAATCTTGTATTCCATACTGATGGGATTGCCAGGCTAGTGCCAGGAAATGAACGTGGGCGCCAAAGGGGGAACAATTTCCAGTGCAGTGTTCCAGAGAACGGGAATGAACCAGAAGGTGGGGGGGGAGGGGGAGTAAGCTTGGTCTTCCATAGGAGCAAAGTCATTCATCTGCAGAGTGGGGGGAGGTAAAGTGTCCTCTCTATGACCGAGTGGGCCCGTCGCTGGCTGACTGCTGGAAAACTCTCTATTGCTCTCCATCTCCTAGTCACTAGGAAGCTAGGATGTAAGCTCCAAATGGGAGGGATGGGCATGTTGTAATCATGGACCGGCGCAGGCCCGTGGGCACACCAGGGGCACAGTGTGGACGTCTCTACACTGTGAGTGGTTTGCTGCCACCATCATAGATGTGTTTCTCTCCAGCTACTGAGAAGCCTGTGCGGACTCTCAGAATTTGGAAACCTGCATCAACTGCATTGAACACTTTCACCGAGAAAAGAAATGGAGGGAGACAGAATAGCCAGCACCGGGCAATCAATGAGGGAAGAAAGCCACCATGAGTGACTGTGCCCCCCCTTCACCCCTCCACCCCCCAGCATAACTGCTGACGAGAGAGAGGAGAGGAGCCTGACCCACCACCTGGGGAAGTCTGCCCCGGCAGCGAACGCCTCACTGCCATCGGCTGGGAGTTACAGTCCCAAACCCAGAAGACAGAACCATCGGCAGGTGACAGACACCAGAAACGATCCCGGAGAAGCCACCACATCTGCCCTGCGAGTTCCTGATGTGCCCGGCCTGACTCTCTGCCTCAGCCACCCCTGGAGATCTGAGCGGCCTCATCTGTTGCTGTCCAGGAGGAGGACAAGTCCACACCCGGGGGGAAAGGACATAGTTTGAAACAAAAACAGAAAAGTCCCGTGGGCTCGACCCTGACCAACAGCTTGCAGCGAGGCGAGCTGGAGTGACCAGCGTGGGGAAGGAGGGAGATGGGGGTAGCCAGCTCTTGGAAAGGAGCCGGGGAAACCATGCCTCATGGAGGGAAGAAGGTGGCGAGGGTGGAAGACACGCTCCCTGGGAGGCGCAAGGTTGGGGAAAGATGCAGGACGCAGACACAGAGCGTCCGTGGGAC
>PVHY01004291.1:0-96523 GCA_004024945.1 Uropsilus gracilis
AAGTTTTACGATGATGTGTCTTGCTGTGGCTTTTCTTTCATTAAAGTAGTTTGGTGTCCTTTTGGCTTCCTGTATGTCTATATTTATTTCTTTCTTCAGATTTGGGAAGTTCTCCTCTATTATTGTTTTGAACAGCCTTTCAGTTCCCATAACTCTCTCCTCTCCTTCTGGGATTCCTATTACTCTTATGTTTCTTTTCCTTAAGGAATCTGACATATCTCTGAGCTTGTCTTCAGTCCTCCTACTTTGTTTCTCTCTCTCTCTTTTTCTTACTTTGTCCTCTCTATTTCTGTATCCTCAAGTGTGCTGATTCATTCCTCTATTTCTCTATTCTACTGCCATGGTTTTTCTGTGCATTTTTGAGCTCATCTATTGCAAGCTTTAAATCTTGAGTCTCTTTCAATTTCAATTTTAGGGATTCATTTTCATTCTTCAGTTCATTGATTAGGGTATGCATATTGATACTTTCTTTTTTATATGTTTCTACTTCCTCCCTTAGTGCATTAATTGCTTCTATCATATTGTTGTCCTTTTTTTCTAATTCTTCTCTTAATTGTTGGAGTGCATTTAACATGTTAATAGAGGAATCTTTTTCTGCGATGCAAATCATTTCTTTGATGTTTTCTGGAGATTGTCCTTTCTTTGTTGGCGATGGATTACTTCCTGTAGGGCTTGCTTGCATGTTTAAAGTTTTTCTCCTTACTGTGTTTTGCTTTCAAACCTGTTCCACATATTGAGAAATCATGGATCTTGTGTTGGTTGGCATGTTGATGGGAGTGTATTCCAGGTTGAAGGTAGATCTGTACTTAAGTTTAGTAATTTGCGTCAGTGACCTCCAGCGGCTAACCTGTGCGTGTGCAGTGTGGGCGGGTTTCCGGAGAAATCTGGCAGCGGGGGTTGGCTCCCAGGGATGGCAGAGTGGGTGGCACAGCAAAGGGGTCCCTCCCACAAGCCTGGTGCGGTGACCTCCAGCAGCTAACCTGTGCATGCGCCATTTGGGGCAATATAGATGAAACAAGGCGATTATATTGAACAAAATCATTCACAAAGTGAAAGGCAAATATCACATGGTTTCACTCATCTATAAAAAATAAACACTTGAAAAGTGATGACTTGCAAATAATAGAAATAAAGATATGAAACCTGCAGAAGATAATGGTTACTGGAGGGAATCAGAGAAAGCATGGAAGAATGTGGGAAAGGATGTTGGAAGAAAGGATGAGTTATTGGTATGAGTGGTTTGGTGAAGGCTGAAAATAAATAAGTGAAAATGAATTCTCACAAATCAGGGAATACATCATGTGTTAACTATTATCCATATCGTCTCCAAGGGTCATTCTATCATTTAAGGGAAATTGCTAAGAAATTGCCCTGCATGTGCCTATGGGTAAAAGCCTTTTATTATCTACTTTTTATGTTATGTCATACAATTCTTACTGTATATTAAATCTTACTACAATTCTTTATGAATGATAACATTATTTCCACTTTACAGTTGATAAAACTGAGTATTAGGGAAATTAACTAACGGATCTAAGATTCTATAGTACTACTACCAAGTGTAAGGCATGTGAATATATGTTTGTCTGACTCCACAGTCTGTCTTATAGAGGCTGATCATATTTTGTCAAGGTTGGTTTTCTATAGTCCATGGAAATATATATAATATTTAAGACTATGTAGAAAGATCACCTACTTTGGGGTAGTTTTGAAAATGAATATAAGGGTTTTCACTTTTTCCTGGAACAGGTGTAAATTGGAACTTATAGTTATGTGTTTTCTTGAGGAAAAACTTTATACCCCCAAATATAGGGTTTATCTCCTCAAGTGTGGTCACCATAGTTTTCCCACAACCAATGTGCCTACAATCCTCTATTACATTCCACCATGCTCTCCTTCCTCAATGTTCTCTACTCTCTTGTCTCCCCACCCTTTATTTCCTTTTCAATGTTTCAGATTATGGTATGCTTTCAAAGGTCAGTCTTATAGTTTATCTTTGTCTGATCCTTTGCATGTTTTCTCTAGATCCCACATATAAGTAAAACCATCCAGGATTTATCTTTCTACTTCTGGTTCATTTACTTTAGATTAATCCCTTCCAGTTCCATTCATGTGGTTACAAATGACATGAATTTATCTTTTTACTGAATAGTATTTAATGTTTCTTTCCATATCTTAGTTATTGTAAATTGTGTGCTAAAAACATGAGTCCAGGTTTCCTCTCTAGTTAGCATGCTCATTGAGTAGATACGTAGAATTTGGAATTCTGGATCATATATTAGATCATTTTTAGTCTTTCAGTGCATCGCCACACATTCCCAATAACAGTGTGGAAATATAAGACCAAGGAAAAATCTAAAACTAATGATAAACATTGACTAAAAGTAAATGGATGGAGAACAGTCCTGCAAGCAAGTGACACCCAAAGGAGGCAGGAACAATAATATTTAGACAAAATAGACTCACAACTCAAAAATATAATATCATTCCACATGGATGGAATGATATAATGATTTAAGGAACAACATAAAAAGAAGACATAGCACTTATCAAAGTCACATCAAAATTCATCAACTACTATCAACTTGAAAACAGATATTGGAGAAAATATGTAGTTGGGGATTCTAACAACCCCACTTTAATGAGTGGACAGATCAGTGAGACAGAAAATAATTACATAATTACTCTAAACAAAACACAAGACTACATGGGTATAATAGACACTAGCAAAGGAACTACACACAAAGGTGGCAAAAAAATCACATATTTTCAAGTGCATATAGAATTCACTTATCATTCTCTTTGATAAGTTCATGTTCATTCCAAGACAAAGATTAACAAATTCATGAACATAGAAATCATACTAATTATTTTTTCTGAACATAAAGGTAGTGAATGACAAATCAATTATGAAAAGAAAATGAGAAATACTTTAATACATGGACATTGCTGAACAACCACAGGGTTAATGAGAAAAATGAGAAAAGCAATCAATTTCCTTGAGACAAATAGTGAGGACACAACCTTTAAGAATTAAGCAACAACAAAGTAGTCAAAAAAGGAAGTACATAGTCAAAGGGGAAGTACATAGCAATATATTTAGAAATCAGAAAGAAGTCAAACAAATAACCTATATCTAATCTCAAATCAAATAACCTATATAACCTCATATCAAATAACCTATATCTAATAAAAGGTTAGTAGAAAGAAGGGAACAAAAATTAAATTGAAAATAGTTGAAATATAAATGAAAAAGCTAGGGGGCTTTAATTGCAGTAGGAATTGACAGTGCCAGCCACACTCCACCATCCCCTGTCAGCTACCAGAGATGAAGGAAGTCTCCCAAACACCAGCAGAAAGGCAGTTGGCTAAATCACCAGGAAGTAGAAAACTCCAGAGAAAATAAAAAGAGGAAAGGGTTGCCGCTGCAGCCCTGTGATAAGAATGAAAACTAAACTCTTCTACAACAACAACAACAACATCTAAAGAGGGGAGATTGACAATCCCAGTACCACTATAACGCAAAGATATTCCCAGGTAAACAATCCCAGAGAAACAAAGAACAAGTCAGACCAAAACAACCTAAGTAAGAGAAACATCCAGACAGAAGAAAGCAGATTCTACAACAGAAGCTACACATACCCATCACCCTCTCTGAAGGCAAAAGAAGTTGGTCTTTCAAAAAAGCTAAAAAAAAACTAAGGAATTTAAGCACCAGAGTATAAGCAGAAAGGCAAGATTAATTAAAACCTGTTAAAGGGTTTTAAGTATACAAAGCAGTACAAGAGCCGTTGTTACCCTACAGGTGGAGCAAGCCTGAAAGCAAGCCATAGGAAGGAGAAAAATGCATATAGTTAAGTAAGCCCCACAGGAAACAATACACCACCAAAGGAAAGACAGGCTCCAGAAATCAACAAGGACGATATACAAGAAAGGTCGTATTTTTCAAGAATTTAAACTCAGCATAATAAAAGCACTTAAGTAGTTAAAAGAAGATGTAGAAAAACATAAAAATGAAAGCATCAGGTAAGAATAACATAATTGATGAACTGAAGAATGAGGCTGAATCTCTGAAAAAGAAACTTAAAAAGACCCAGATATAAGAGGAGCCCAGAAATGCAGGGGGGGGGGAGCCATGAAAACAGATTAGATTAAATAGTACAATGAATCAGTACCCTCAAAGACATTGACATAGAGAAGATGAAGAAAGAAAAGGAGAAACACAAAGGGAGAAGACAGAAGAAAAATTTAGAGACATATCAGATTCCAAAAAGAAAGGAAACATAAGAGAAATTGGTATTCCAGAGGGAGAAGAGAAAGACATGGGAACTAAAAGGCTCTTTGAGAAAATAATAGAGGAAAACTTCCCAAACCTGAAGAAGGAAATGAAAGTAAATATGGAGGAAGCCAGAAGGACACCAAACTACCTTAATGAAAGAACCACAGCAAGACACATAATTGTAAAGCTTCCAAGAGTACAAAATACCCAGAAGAGCGATTGCTGGGTCAAATGGTAATTCCATTTTCATTAGCTTAAGGGTCCTCCACACTGTTTTCCATAGTGGTTGGACAAGTTTACATTCCACCAGCATTGTAACTGTGTTCCTTTCTCTCCACACCCTTGTCAGCACTTGTTATTGTTTGTTTTTTGGATGTGGGTCATTCTTAATGGTCTAAGGTGGTATCTCCTTGTGGTTTTGATTTGCATTTCTCTTATTGCTAGTGATGAACAGTTTTTCATTTGTCTATTGGCCATTTGGACTTCCTCTTTGGAGAAGTGTCTTTTTAGATCTCCCCATTTCTTAACTGGGTTTTTTTGCTTTGTTTTTGTTAAGTTGTGTGGGTTTTTTTGTGTATATCTTTGTTATCAGGCCCTTATCACTTGTATGGAGGGTAAAATTTTTTTCCCACTTGGTTGGGATTCTTTTTGTTTTTTCTGTTGTCTCTTTGGCTGTACAGAAGCTTTTTAGTTTGATGTAGTCTCATCTGCAATCGCTCTTCTGGGAATCTACCCAAAGGAGACCTCAATGTTGGTAAAAAGGGACACCTGTGCTTGGATTGCAGCACTATGAAAACAACCCAAATGTCCCAAAACATTTGGTTGTCCATAAATTAGTGAAACCATTTGGTTTTTGTCTTTTTCCTTCTGACTTGTTTCTGCCAATATTATTTCTTGTAGGTACATCCATGTTACCAAAAAAATCATCAAATTTGTCATTTTTAATTGATGTGTGATATTCCATTGTGTATATATATATATAGCACATCTTTTTCATTCAGTCATCTGTCTTGGGGCATTCAGAAGAGCGATTGCAGATGGGACTACATCAAACTAAAAAGCTTCTGTACAACCAAAAAAAGTCCAGAACTGGGGGAGGGGACCAACTGGAGTGGTCAGGGAAGGGAGGTGGTGGGTGACCCCCAGAGCTCACAATGATGTGAAATATATATATATAATTATTAAAAATAAAAAAGGACAAGATAAAGAAAGTATACAAGATAATGAAATTGACAAGAAGAAAACACAAATAAAATACAAAGGAAAACCTAATAGGCTGACTTCATATTTATCTGAAGAGACAATCCATGGGAGGAGAAAGTAGAGACATATTTTTAAAGAACTCCTAGATAAAAAATGTCAGTCAAGAATACTCTACCCCATGACAATCTCATTCATTTATGAAGGAAAAATTAGAACCTTCTTAGACAAGTAAAATGTTCAGAAATTTGCTAACACAAAACCCCCATCCCAAGAAATCATACAAGAGGCCTCACGATCAAAACCAACAGAAGAATAAATAGAATAAAACAAGGTAGTAAAAGACAGAACTTCAAAATAACTATCAAAAAGCTAACTTCAGAATCTGAAATGTCAGTAATCACTTTAAATGTTAGCAAACTAAATTCACCAATCAAAAGACACAGAATAGCAGACTGGATCAAGAAACAGAAACCAATATTCTGCTGCCTCCAGAAAACACACTTGAATTCTATAGGTAGGTACAGACTGAAAGTAAAAGGCTGGAAAACAAGCCTTCAAGCAAATGTCCTACAACACGGGGAAGGGTTAGCCATCTTATAACAGATAAAACAGACTTCAAATTAAAAAAGTTTACAAAGGATAAGGAAGATCACTACATAATGATAAGAGGGCTATTTCACCAGAAAGACATTACAATTATCAACATATAGTCACCAAACATGGGAGCACCAAAATTCACAAGACAATGACGAGCAGAACTGAAAGCAATGTTGGAGAAAATGCATATATGGTAGGACTTTAACACTCCATTCTCACCAAAGGACAGGAACTATCAAAAACAGAAACTACACAAGGACACAAAAGCTTTAAAGGAAAATCTAGACAAATTGGTCTAATAGATGTCACTAGGACACTGCATGCCCCAAAAAATAATACAATTTTTTTTTTCAAACTCACATGGATATCTCCAAATCATAAAGGTTTTTTCTCCAACCATAAAGGTATCAAACTATAAATCAATAATGGAAAGAAAATAATGAGTGTGCATACTACATGGAGACTGAACAATAGGCTACTGGCCCACTAGGTGAATCAGAAAATCAAAGAAATTAAAATCTACATAGAAACAAATGACAAAGATGATACAACATTCCAAGATGTATGAGACTCAGCAAAAGCAGTACTGATAGGCAAACTTATAACAATACAGGCCTATATCAAATGGATTGAAACTATCCAAAGAAACAATCTAAGCTCCCAACTTGAGGAACTACAAAAGGAACAATAAAAAAAAAATCCAAGCCCCAGCAGAAGACAGAAATTAATAATAGAAATAAAAGCAGAAATAAACAAAATAGAAATCAAAAGACAATCTGGAAGATAAACAAAACCAAAAGTATGTTCTTTGAAAAAAATAAACTTGATCAACCCCAAGCAAGGCTTACAAACAAAAGAAGGATGAAAACTCAAATAAACAGGATTGTAAATGAAAAGGAAAATTACAATAGACACAGCAGAAATTAAAAAATAATCAGAGCTACTATAAACATCTATGTGGAAATAAATACAACAATCTGGAGATATACAAATTCTTAGAAAACAGCCACCCAAAATTGAACAAAGAAGAAGTAGAGGCTTTAAACAAGCCAATTACAAACAGAACATTGAAGCAGGCATCAGAACTCTCCCTAAAAACAAAAGCCCAGGACCAGACAGTTTCACAAATGAATTCTGCTAAACATTCAAAGATGAAAAAATGCCTGCATTACTAAAACTCTTCCAAAAAGTTGAGTATGGAAAACTACCAGATACATTCTATTAAGCAAACATAACAGTAATATCAGAAACAGCACAAAGAAAAAAAACCTATAGGCCAATCTCCCTAATGTACACAGATGCAAAAATTCCAAACAAAATCCTGGTAAATCAAATCCAACAATACATAAACAGGATTATTCGCTGGGAACAAATGGGATTCAAACAGGGGCACAGGAATGATTAAACATCTAAAAGTCAACCAACATTATCTACCACATCAACAAGAAAAAAGTCAATATCTTATCACTAGATGTAGAAAAAGTTTTAGATAAAGTTTGACACTCATTCATGGTGAAAACCTTTGAAAAAACTGAGAATAAAAGGAACATATGTCAGCATAATAAAAGACATCTATGACAAACCCACAGCAAATATCATCCTAAATGGGAAAAAACTGAAATCATTTCAATTAGGATCTGGAACCAGGCAAGGATGCCAACTCTCATCTATATTTTTCAACATAGTACTGGAAGTTCTAAGTAGGTCATTAACACAGGAAAAAGATATAGGAGTACTAAAAATAAAAATAGGGGAAGAAGAACTAAAACTATCATTATAGAGAGAACAGAGGAAGATTATATGCAGATAATATGATACTTTAGAGAATCAAAAAACATCCACAGAAAAACTAATTGAAATAATAAACCAGTTCAGTAAGGTAGCCAGATACAAAATCAACACACAAAAATCAATCAGTGGCCTTCTTATATGCAAAAAAGTATCAGTTAGAAGAAATTTTTTAAAAAGTCCATTTACCATTGCACCAATGAAAATCAAATACTGAGGAATAAACCTAACAAAAGATGTGAAAGATCTATACAAAGAAAACTATAAAATATTGTTAGAAGATGACATTAAAGAGTAGAAAGATATCCCTTGCTCATGGGTTAGAAGAATTAATTATCAAAATGTTGATTCTCACTAAAAGTTATATACAGATTAATGCAATCCAAATAAAAATTCCAATGTCATTCTATAGAGATAAAACAAAAATTACTGAAATTCATACAGAATAACAAAAGAACTTGAATATCCAAAAACCTCCTGATCAAAGAAGAGAGAACAGAGGCATTACAATCTTCAAATTATATTACAAAGACTTCAAATTATATTACAAAGTCATAATAATAAAAACTGCATGGTACTGGTACAAAATCAGACAATCAGACCAATCAAACAAAATTGAATGCTGAGAAAGTCACACATCTACAGTCAACTAATCTTCAGCAAAGGGGCAAAAAAGCATACATTGGAACAGTGACAATCTCTACAATTAATGATGCTGGAAAAACTGGACCACTACATGCAAAAAAAAAAAAAAAAAAAAAACCCAAAAAGAAATTAGAACACTCCTTCACACCATGCACAAAAACCAACTCAAAATGGATAAAAGATTTGGATGTAACACTTGGAACCATAAAATACATAGGGAAAAATTTGGGCAAAATTCTCCAAGACTTATACTTCAGAAATCCCTTTCAGGACACATTGATAGATGGTTAAAAAAATGAAAGAAAGCAAGCAGTTGGGACTATATCAAAGTAAAAAGCTTCTCTACAAAAAGAGACAATGACCAAAATAACAACAACAAATAAAAACCTAGCTGAATGGGAAAAAAATATTTGCCTCCATAAAAGTGATAAGGATCTTAACAAAGATCCACAAACAACTCACACAACTTATCAAAACAAAGCAAAAAGCCCAGTCCAAAAATGGGGAGAAGAACTAAAAAGACACTTGGTAGCACAATTTTAGTGCAGCACTCTTTAAAAAAACACTTCTCTAAGGAGGAAATACAAATGGCCAACAAGCATATAAAACACTCAACATCACTAGTAATCAGGGAAATGCAAATAAAAATCACAATGGGATGCTACCTTATACCAGTAAGAATGGCCACTATCAAAACCATAGGCAACAAGTGCTAGTATGGATGTGGAGAGAAAGGAACACTCCTACACTGCTGGTGGGACTGTGAAATGGTCCAACCACTATGGAAAACTGTGTGGAAGACCCTCAAACTTCTGAAAATGGAACTACCATTGAGTGTAGTAATCACAGTTCTGGGAATCTACCCACCACCAAAACACTAATTCAAAAAGATACCTATATTGGGCTGTTTATTGCAGCACCATTTAGAATTGCCAAGATATGGAAACAACCCTAATGTCCCAAAACTAATAAATGGTTGAAAAAGATGTACTATATCTACACAATGAAATACTATTCTGCAATCAAAACTGAAAAATATGAAGCATTTGTGACAACATGGATGAACCTAGAGGGAATAATTAGCAGAAACAAATCAGAAAGAAAAAGACATATTTTCTCACCTATACATGGAATATAAAAATAACAAATAAAAGGACAAGAAAATCCCAAAATAAGCTGACAGTGGAACTAGAGAAGACTGCTAGGGGAGGAGTGAGGAGATAGAAATTGGATAAGGCAGGAGTACAAGAAGATAAATAGAAGTACTCTTGGGTGGTGGGGTGGAGGAGTATGCAGTGATGTAAAATATATGTACACTTACATGCATGATTATGTAAACAACAAAAAGATTTTTTAAAAATAAAAAAGTAAAAGGATAACACAAAAGATTGACAAAATCAACTAGTTTTTTGAAAAAATAAAAATATATAGAAAAAACCTCAGCTAGACTCACTAAGAAAAAAGAGGAAAAACTCAAATAAATAAGCTCCATAAAGAAATAGGAGGAGTAACAATGGATAGTGCAGAAACTCAGAGGTCAAAATTACTATAAATATTTATATACAAAGAAATTCAACAACTAAGATAAAATGAACAGATCTTTAATTGTAAGCTTATCCAAGACTGAAAGGGATGAAACAGAAAACCTGAACAAACCAATCTCAAACAAGGAAATTGGAACAATAAAAAACTCTCTCAAAAATAAAAGTTCAGAACCTGATGATTTTCAAGTGAGTTCTACCAAGTCCTCAAAAATTAACTAATAACTACGCATTAAAAAAAAAGTCTGATACCTTTAATACCACAAGGAACACAGGATGGTTAAATAGCCAAAGCTGAATTAATATCATACAGCAGCAACAAAATGAAATAAAAGAACACGTTGTTACATAAATAGATGTTGAGAAATAAGATAAGATCCAGCATCCATTCATGATAAATACTTTTGACAAATTGGGGATTAATTAATAAAACCATAATAATAAATTCATATATGTCAAACACACAGCTAGTGTAGTCTTTAAAAAACTGAAAGACTTTCCACTAATATCTGGCACAAGACAAGGATGTCCACTCTCACCAGTACTACTCAAAATTAGAAGTCCCAGCAAGAGAAATTAGGCAAGAGAAAGGAATAAAAGGAATCCAAAGTATTAAAGAAGAAATGAAGCTATTATTATTTGCAGATGACATAATAATATACATAGAGAGCTCTCAATATTCCTCAGAAAAAAATTTATTGAAACATTTAGTCATTTTAGCAAAGTGTCAGGGTATAACATCAATACACATAAATCAGTTGTCTTATTGTGTACAAACAGAGATGAGGGAGAAATTAGGAAAGTGACCTTATTTACTATTACATGCAAAAAAAAAATAATTAGGATTAACCTAACAAAGAAGGAAAATAATCTAAGTGATCTATACTAAGAAAACTTTAAGAAAATTGTTGAAAGAAATAGAAAGCACAAAAAATAGAAAATCATTTCCTGCCCATGAATTGGAAAAATCAATATTGTCTAACTGTCCATCCTATCCAAAACAATATACAGATTCAACACAATCCCAGTTTTAAAAAAATGGCTTTTTCAATTACTACTGAAAATACCACTGAAAATCATATGGAATCACAAAAGACCCTAAAAAAGTAAAGGTGACTTGACAGAGAACAGAGGTATCACACTTTCAAATCCAAGATACATTATAAAGTCATAATAATTAGAAGAGCTTGGCACTGGAACAGAAATAGATGCACAGTCTCAGAACTGAGAAACCAGAAATAAAACCACATATATGTGGTAAGTTCATCTATGACAAAGGAATTAAAAAGATATAAGGAACAAGGAAATCCTCTTCAATAAATGGTGTTAGGACAACTGGACAGCTACTTGCAAAAGAATAAAACTAGATCATAATCTCACAGCATACACCAAAATCAACTCAAAATTGATCAGACTTTTAGATAAAGTATGAATACATAAAATACATAGAAGAATCATAGGGAAAATATTCCAAGTTATGTTTCAGTGCTTTTAAGAGATTTGTCCCCAACATCAAAGAAAAAAAATCAAAAGAACATAAGCACTTAGGACTACAAAAATTTAAAAGCTCTGTGAAGTGATAGAATCTACAACTAAAATTAAAAGTCATCCTACTGAATGGGAAAACAATATTTGTATACTCTATTTCTTACAAAATATTTGTATACTATATTTCTGATGTCAAAGATATATACAGAACTCATAAAGCTCTACCAAAACAAGATAAATAACCCAACAAAATATGGGCAAAAGTGCTAATCAGACACTTATATGATCTGAAAAAGACATTCAAATGATTAATAGGCACATTAAAAAAATGTCTATGATCCTTTATTATTAGAGAAATATTCAAGAATACATGAAGTACTATTTCATGACTCATATCAAAAAGAACAGAAACAATCTATAGTTAGCTTGAGTTTGGAAAAAACGTGAACACTCTCACAGTTAACTAGGCTACAAAAGAGATGTGTTTCACTAATTATGGAAAGCAGTACAGAGTATCTCAAAACATTAAACATGGATCTGCCATTTGATGCAATAACTTCACTCCTGGACATTTATCCAAAAAATTCAAAAACACTAATTTGAAAGGAAACTTGTATTCCTATGCTTACGGCATCACTATTTACTATATAGCAAATTGTGAATACAACCAAAGTGCCTCAGAATCGATGAGTGGATCAAGATGCTGAATATATACATATATACAATGAAATATTACTCAGTTATCAAAAAGATAAACTTGTGCTATTTGCAACAGCATGGGTATATCTTCAAGTGATAATACTAAGTGAAGTAAGTGAAAAGCAGAACAATAAGTACCAAATGGTGTCACTAATATATGGAAAATAAAGTAACTAAATTAATAGTCACATATAGACAAGCTTAAAAATTAACCATTGATAGCTGACTACAGAATGGAAACACCACTGGATGAGGGAAGGGTAAGAACAAAGAGGGAAGGCAACACAATGGTCTATGGTGGTGGACTATAGATGAGATGGTGGTAGGTGCACCATGATGATAATATCTGATGGGGATATGCCAATATTGCCTCAATTAAAATTAAAATTAAAGCTAAATTAAAATGAAACTTTATAGTTGGTTAGGACTCATGAATCATTTGGGGAGGAAGCTAATATTCCTCCGCCTTCTGGTCTGTATGGAAAGTTATTCAACAAAAGATATTCAACAAAAGAAAGAGAAACTTTAATTACATGCTCACAGTGGCACATCAAATACGAAAACATTTTCCAGTCATTGCAGTGAGTTTATAAAAATTTTGGAATATAATAATAAAATTTAGGAAGCAAAGACAGAGTCTTCAAAACAACCAATATTTTCCTTTTCACTTGAGGAAACTGGGTTTCAGCAAAGTTAAGCATCTTTTCTAAAACCATTTGGCACTGAGTAAGACCAAGGCACAAGTCCAGCTCTAGGGCCCAAATTCTTGCACCACATGGTGTTGCACACAAAGTGAAACAACAGATGCTGCCCAAATTAAAATGACATGGAATTGTGGTAAGCAGATTGGCATGGCTTGTGCTAAGTGGGTGGGACAGATGCTAAAACTAGGCAGAAGTATATGTACTGTCTGAAGGAAACCAGGACAAATAATCAAAGAACGTACTTATGGAAAAAAGAAGCCTGTTACTCTCAAAATGTTAAAAGATTTTGTTTAAATAGAATCCTCATTTACATGTAATGAGGAGTAGTTAGAGATTTGGTGAAATGTGATTAGTCAGGCAATCAGGAATTCTATTCAATGTTAGTGTGTCTGGTCTCAGAAAGACCCCCTGAGTACAGTGTGACCTTTAAATTGGGCTCATTTAAAGTGTGGCACTTCAGTCCATTAATGTCCCTTTTGGCAGTATTTTTAAATTGCTTATAAAAATGTCACATCACTTACTAAAAGAATCATGTAGAAAATTTTCAACCCTCTTGGAAAATATGATCACAGAGCACTTCTGGAGGGAAAAATAATGGAAACTTTAAAAAGGAAATAAAATGATAGGGATACTCTTGTAAAAATCTGTTGTATATCTCAGGAACATATTTAGAACAAGTTATTTCCTTTTCATTTCTAAATATTAATTGTCTTTTTGTGATTTTACAGATCAAAAAATAATGTATTATTATATTTTTATGTCAAATTATATGGGAAAGTATCATCATCTAAATATAAACGTTGGGTCTTTAATAAATATTCTACACACATATCACCTGTGTGTTTCTGACTCACGCACATACATGTACATAATCTTATATATATGAAATCAAATATGGTGTTTTATTAATATTCTTTGCAGGTTTCCACTGATAACTTTTCAACTTTTCTGTCAGCATACTTAGTGTTTGCTTAGCATTTTTTTGTATTTATGGATGATGCTTATTAATACCACTAATTAAATATTCTATCACTTCATAAGTCCTTTTTGCCATAAATTTTTAAGTTCCTTGTCCATAAAATAAGGTGTTTTCTATAGATGATTTATCAAAGCATAGATGTTCTAAACTGCTTATATCCTCTACTATACTGTATTTTTCCAGTTGGGAGTACTCTACCGTCCTTCCTCCCCCAGAATGAAGTATGTACTATTAAGAAGGTGCCATGAAAGCAGAGAGTATGAGAGATTAGATTATTTCATCTGGGAATTAAGAGAGGGTTTTTGGAAAGGAGCTTTCAAAGATTAGTTTGATTTTGAGGAAATGAGAGATCTTAGCTGTGACATGATGTAAAAAAGGGCACTCAAAGTTTTTGTCAATATTTGTTTTCAGTTCTGCTAGTAGCTGTTTTATCAATCTTGGTATTCCCTCATTATCTTATATGTTGATAATTGTTACGTCTTATTAGTGGTTGACCCCTGAATCATTAGGTAGTGACCAGCTTTTTCCTTTGTCACTTTTTTAAATTTTTAAATCTGCTTTGTCTGCTATAAGAATGGCTACCCCTACCTTTTTGGGGGGAACCATTTGCTTATAGAATCATTTTCCATCCTTTTGCTTTCAATCTACGCTTATCTTTAGGGATCAGTTGTGTTTCCTGGAGGCAACAGAATGCTGGGTTTTGTCTTTTGATCCAGTCTGCAACCCTGTGTCTTTTGATTGATGAGTTTAGACTATTAATATTTAGAGTGATTATTGATGTTTGAGATTCTAGTATTGGTTTGCTGGTGGTCATTTTGAGGTTCTGAATTGGTTTCTTGTTATGTTCATTCATTTATTCTTCGGAGGGCTCAGTCTTCAGGTTTCTTGCAAGATTTCTTGGAGTGGAGGTTTGGTGGTAAATTCCTTGAGACTTTGTCTGAGAAGATTCCAATTTTTCTTTCATAAAAGGACAGCTTTGTAGGGTAGAGTATTCTTGGCTGGCATATTTTGTCTTGGAGAGTTTTGAAGATGTGGCTCCATTCTCTCCTTGCTTGGAGTGTCTCTTCAAAGAAATCTGAGGTCAGCCTAATGGGTTTTCCTTTGTAGGTTGTCTGTTTCCTCTCTATTTTTTCTTTATCTTGGGTTCTTGGAAGTTTTACAGTGGTGTGTCTTGTACTTTTTCTTTTTATTAAAGTAGTTTGGTGTCCTTTTTGCTTCCTGTATTTCTATTTTCATATAGTTCTTCAGATTTGGAAAAATCTCTTCCATTATTGCATCAAAAAGCCTTTCATTTCTTATGCCTTTCTCTTCTTCTGGGATTTCAATTAATCTTATGTTCCCCTGTTTAAGGTATCTGATACATCTCTGGTTTTTATTCTCTCTTCTTGCTTTGTTTTTCCTCTCTCTTTTTCTCTCTTCATTCTCTCTTTCTGTATACTCTAGTGTGCTTATATGTTCATCTATTTCTTATACCCTGCTTTCATGGCTTTTCCTTGCATTTTGAGCTTTTCCATTGCTCCTCTTATAAACTGTATCTCCTTCAGTTTCTTACTTAGGGTTTCATTCTTATTCTTCTGTTTGTCAATGATATTGTTCTTTTTGCTGCATGAATGTACCTAGAAGAAATCATATTAGCAGAAACAAGTTAGAAAGAAAAAAAAAACAGAATTCAAATTGTTTCACTAATAGATGGGACATAGGAAAAACAAACAAAAGGCAATAAGGAAAATTCAAAACAAGCTAAAACCAAAATGAAGTACATAACTCGTGGGGGGGGGTGGTTGGGGAGGAGGTAAGGAGTGGGAAGCAACAGAGAGGGGAGAACTCCAGGGGTTATAAATATGTGAAGTATATACATATATTATTTAAAATAAAGCTATAAAGGTCAAAACAAAAACTAAAATCACAAAGAAGGGTACTGGAGCAAGACATAGAGGAGAAATGAATAAGATAGACTTAAAAACTACTTATAGGAAAATGATAAGGATATTAGAATTATATCATGGAGGAAATTTATAAAATGGGAGGATTACAAGGGTGGTAATGAGGGGTATGTGAGAGTTTTTAAATGAAAGAAAAGTAATATAAGAAGGTAAAAATTTTTCTCTTGTCTCTGTCCCCCTTTTTTTAAGAGGCTCAGAAAAAGAGAATTCTGGATGCAGGAAGAACAACTAGGAGAGTATAACCACTGAATGACTTGAGCAACATGGGGTTGGGCAGGCATGGACTGGTCTGTTAGTTCTTAAGATCATGGCCTCTAGGACAACTCTATCTGGGATTAAAGCTTTTCCCTAATATTCATAATGTTGTGACCTGGTGAGATATTCAACCTCTACTTTAATTTTCTTATCTTAAAAGTGAGGCTACTACTATTATCCATCTTCATGGGAAAGTTGTGAATATTAAATTTATTCATCTTTGCAGGTAGAAAGCACTATGCATGTTTGGTTGAAATAGTATGAAGATGTGACTCATCAAATAGAATTTTCAAAGTTAGGTGGACATTTAGGGGGAATGATCTAACATCATGAGATAAGGAAAGAAAAGCTGACTGGACTGGAATTTCTAGTTTGGGATTTCAGTGAATTTCAAGATATATAAAGAATATTCATATATTCTTTGAAATTTAAACCAGAATATGAGACTCAGCACCTACAGAGAGACTTAGATTTAGCACTCATGAACATCATTTATCACTGGAAGTGATTTTTAGCTTGGAATGTAATAGGTAAAACATTTATTCTTAAAAAGATAAAGTGCACATATCCATCCACTTAATATATATTACAGTCATATAGTATAGGGATTTAATTTAACATTGTTCCTGGGTAACAAGGATCCATTTGACAAACAATTTAAAATGGCTATCACTTCTAAGAAAAATGTTGATAATACTGTATTTCTGACACTAAAACTATACTATAATTTAATTTCCAAGTGACGATGTTCAAACTGGGCTGCATGAAGACACAGATACATCAGAGCATTCTATTGCATTTAATCATCACAAAAATAATAAACAAAAATTTACTCTGATGATTAATTGAACTTGATAAATCAATTGTAAGTTAACTTCCAGAACAGTTTTCTAAGGTCAGTTGTTAAATTCTGATGGAATAAGAAGGAAATAGTATTATTATCTAACTAGCACTTAGAAAACTAGATATTTGTTCTCTCCAAACATTTTGTGAATTTGGTAAAAATTATTATACATTTCATCATTGTGATACAATAATGAAAATAAGCAATTGATTGGAGATTATTTCATAATCTACTGGTTGGTTTTGCTAACACATTCAGGGACCCAGTAGAGTAGGTTATTGGCACCTGTGCTAAAGACTGGTTTCAGCTTAGGCACCATGTAATCTCATCACAGTTTCACCAGCACTTTGGTGTTTGTAACTTTACTATAAGTTTTGACCTCACTTATAAACTGAGCACGGGGGCGGGGGGGGGGTGAGGAGATAATTCCTCACAGGTGGATTTGAATAAGGCATGAAAAATTTCTATGTTCTAATTTATAACAAGACATAATAATTAGTGAGCATGGGATATTTGAAGTAAAAATTCCATTATAATCACTCTATCCTGGCAGACTTTCATAAAATAGATATCTGTGATATCATTTAAAACCATGGGGGGAAAAGCATAAGGAATTACATAGAATCAGAAGTATATCTGCATGACATTTTCACTGACCTGCCATAGGCATCTCATGAAAGCTAAGGTCTTATCCTGATAAAGGTTCCTGTTTCTTGAATGAAAGTTAGATGACCATGGTCTAAAGCTCACCTGTAGTACTTTTTTAATCTTCAGTAACTGATCAAAGATCAGTTCATCTTAAATCTGTTTCTATTAAGCATGTTGGGTCATTCTCACCAGATCTTTCATTTCTATGTGATCTACTTGTCGTTGATTTTATAGTCTTGTCAACAGAATATCTTGCTTTGAGGTTCTCAGAGTAATATATTTTTTACACCTTATCACTATTAACCTCACTCTTTCCATAGTTATGGCAGCAGTAAACCTTTATCAATATTTATGCTGACAATGAGAATCAGAATGAAATATATCAACACCCTGTCCAATAAAACTTCTATGAGGATGCTAGTATTCTATAATCTGTGTACTATTATGTAGTAACTACAATTGTAGCTACTGAACACCTCAAGGTAGATAGAAATTAAATTAAGTTATATTTTATTTTATTAAATATAAATAGCAATATTAAATGACAAAGGTAGAGTGGTATCTCCAGGAGTCACTGAATCAAAACCTTTTTGTTTGAGTTCTCCAGAAAATTGCAATGCAAACCACCTTTAGAACTTTCTCAAGAAAAACTATTCAAGTAGAATTAGAAAGAGAAAACTAACTTTACCCTTGTAGCAATTACAAGAGATTGACTCAGCTAATAATAACTCCTTTCCATTCTCTAAAATGTAGGCTAGAATCACTCTATTTTTTTTTTCAGTGAGGAGTAGTCATATCACACTGGCTCATGAGCTATAAGTAGAAATCTGTCTTAGATGCTCATTTGCCCCTTTTATCCTTCATCTCAATTTTCTCCTCAGTAGCTGGAAGTGCAGAAGCTATCTTGAATGAAAAACCTTAGTAATAAGAAATTTGTTCACCTGAAATTTTAACCAAGAAATTAAATATGTCATGCTTGACTTAGACATGCTTGACTTGGACACCTTGACTTAGACATGCTTGCTTCAAAGTTCAAATAAGCATTTTTTTTCCACTGTATTTATATTTATATTTATATTTATATTACATTATTATTATTAACATATATTTTTATATTGTATTTTTATATATTTATATATATAAACAAAAATTATATATATATATATTTATAAAACAGGTTCTAAAATTGAATTGGAATATTATCTATTTTTTTCCAATAACCTGTAATTACTGATCAATAAAATTTTTAAATTAGTCTTTAGTTGATAACCATCCTTTTCTGTTGTCTTATATTCTTGCCTAATAGTCCCACATAAGTCTTTATTTTCATATCACTAGATATGTTTCTTCTCATTCCTAATTTTAATTATTTTGCTCCATCACTGTTTTTGCTTTCTTAGGTTTCATATATTTATTTTCAACTGAGTAACTATAATTTTTCCTTAAATTTTAGAATTTTTGGAATATTTGTTTTCTGTTCATTAAGTTTTAATTACTTTACACTCTATTTTGCATGATTTGTAATTGTTTATGTTCTAAGTTAATAATAATGTCTTAAATTCATTCATTTTCACCTTTTAGCTTCTAATAATGAAAACATTTAAAGTGTACATTTTTTTTTCATTTACTTTAGTAGTTTCCTGTAGTTTGGGTTTGACATAGTCATATGTTACTGTTTTTATAGGAGCAAGATAATCTCATGTTTTATTCTTTTGAGGTCAATATGTCATTTTTAACTTTTTTCTAACTTATTTGCTTTTTATGAGAGAATATTTATAAAATCAGTACTTTTGAAAAAACAATCAAGATACACTTTGTAACCAAGTACGTAACTATTTATGTTAGCTCTCTGAATGGAGAAGTAGATATATGCTCTTTTGAAAGGATGAAATAAAACCATCTACAATGTTCCAGTTATTATCTACTTATCAGTAAAGTAGAGAATAAAAATAGAATAAAGTGAGACTCACTTTCAAATTTAAGGAAAGACACAATAATAACATAAGTACAATACTATCATGAAGGCAATAAGCTGAGGATACTAAAAATATTTTTAATAACCAGTACAGATATAGGAAATTATAAATCTCAAGTTCAAATACCAGGGAATAAACCAAACTTAGAAGATGAAAGATCAATACAAAGGAAGTTATAAAACATTATTAAAATAAATAGAAGATACAATGAAATGGAAAACCATTTCTTGCTCATAGATTAAAATAATTAACATTATCAAAATGGTTATCCTACAGCAGCAATTACAGATACATTGCCATTCCTATAAAAATCTCAATGGTATGCTTTAGTGAAGTAGAGCATATATTGCTGAAATTCATATGGAATTTTAAAAAGTCTCAAATAGCCAAAGTTCTCTTACCTAAATGGAGAGAGAATGGAGGTGTTACACTCCAAGATTTCAAATGATACTATAAAACTATAATAATTAAAACAGCATTGTACTTGAACAAAAACAGACACACTGATCAATGTAACTAGATTGAAAACCCAGAAAGAAAGCCACAAACATATCATCAACAAGTATATGACAAAGGAGTAAAGAATATGCACTGAAACAATAAGTCTCTTCAATAAATGATACTGAAAGAACTGGATAGCTATATATAAAACAATGAAACTAGACCACTATCACATAACATATACAAAGACCAACTCAAGAATGGATAAAAAACTTGAAGAAAAGACCTGAAACTGTAAAATATGTAGAAGAAAACAGGCAAAATACTCCCTGACACACATCTCAGAAACATCTTTGAAAACTCATCTACAGAAGCAAAGAAAATAAAGGAAAACATAAACAGCTAAGATTACATCAAACTCAAAGGCTTCTGTACAGCAAAAGATACAATAACTAATACAAAGAGATACCTGGCTCAATGGGGAAAAAATTGTATTCCACAAAACTGGTAAGGATTAATATCAAAGATCTATAAAGAGCTCACACATCTCAACAAAAATGTAGTAAACAACCCAGTCAAAAAATGCACAGAACTTAAAAAGACACTTCTTGAAAGAGGAAAGGCAAATGGTCGATAAATACATGAAAAAGCATTTATTATCACTTATATTCAAGGAAATCAAAAGCAAAACCACAATGAGATACCACTTCACACTAGTAAGAATGGTCTGTATCAAAGAAACTGGCAACAACAAATGCTGGTGAGGATTTGCAGAGAGAGGAACACCTTTGCACCCTTGTATGAATCAAAATGTTCCATCCACTGTGGAAAGCTGTTTGGAGAACTCTCAAACTACTGAAAATGAAGTTACCGTATGACCCAGTTATCCTACTCCTGGGGACCTACCCAAAGGGTATAAAACACTAATTCAAAAGGAAACCTGTACACCTATGTTTATTACAGCAGTATTTAAAATAGCCAAGATATGGAAATAATCCCAATGCCCCCAAATAGATGAATGGATCAAAAACTTGTGGTGCATTTATACGATGGAATATTGAGTAACCAAAAAGGACAAATTCATGTCATTTGTGGGAACATGGGTAGAACTGGAAGGAGTTCTGCTAGCTATAATTAATCAGTACGAAAAAGAAAAATACCAGGGGACTATAGAAAAAACAAAGGACCAAGAAAAAGGCAAAACTAGCAAGCTAATAACAACTGATGGGTGCAGCAGGGGAGGGGGAGGAGGACAGAAAATAGAGGAGGGAGGAACACACGGGAATATAATGACAGTTATTTGTCATGGCTGATATGGCAGCAGAACTATGGGATCTGCAATGATGTAAGAAAAGATACATATATAATCAAAAAAGAAAAAAATTTAAGTCTGAAAAACTCAGATGTTCTTTATTTTTTCTTTTTTGATAGAAAAAGAAAACAGGTTTATTTTATCTTCCATAGCTAAAGAAAGGAAGGAACAGTCTTGTTGTAATTAAGATCTCATGATGAATTTTTTTAAATTTATATATAAATTTCACAACATTGTAATCCCCAGGGTTTACCCCCCCTCCCTCCCATCCCCTTCCCTTTCCCTCCTGCTCAAAGTTGTGCTCTTCAGTTTGGTGCTTAGCTTGTTTTGACTTTCCCCAAAGTCTTTTGTTTATTTTTTCACTGTATCCCATATGTTAGTGAAGTCATTTGGTTTCTGTCTTTTTCTTCTTGACTTATTTCTGCTAATATGATTGGATGTGGAGAGAAAGGAACACTACTACACTGCTGGTGGGAATGTAAACTAGTCCAACCACTATGGAAAACTGTATGGAGGAACCTCAAGTTAATGAAAATGGAATTACCATTTGACCCAGCAATTGCTCTCTTGGGAATCTACCCAAAAGAGACCTATATGTGGGTACAAAGGGACACCTGTGCTAGGATGTTTACTGCAGCACAATTTATAATTGCAAGGACATGGAAGCAACCTAAATGCCCCAAAACAGATGACTGGATGAAAAAAATGTGGTACATATACACAATGGAATATTACTCATCAATTAAAACTGACAAATTTGATGATTTTATAACAACATGGATGTACTTAGAAGGAATCAGATGTTCTTTAAATTGATTGCTTACCAAGTGACAAAAAATTCAAATAATTCTTAAAATTTCAAAATTATTTGCTCATTATAGAGATTAGTGGTGGTGACTTTTGATTGATTCAGCAGTCATTAACTAACTGCCATTTTCAACACTAGATTTTGTCATAGAATCACATAAATTAATGAACAATCTCTATTAAATTGATAATCTTTAGATGATATACAATCTCAAATAAGTAATTTTTAACAAAAATGGTATTATTGATGTTATTAAATCCTCTCTGACTTTTTCTGAGCTATAGCCACATTCAAAATGATTTTTGTAATGCCACAATTGGCTTACCATCCTAACCCCAGGTTGTATCCTTGGTGTCCAGCAGTCCAAAAAAAAAAAAAAAAAAAAGGCTGACTCTGAAAGATGGAGCTATCCCTTTGACAGAAGCCTGGAGTCGATGGCACTCTGATAGGGAGTAGATCAGGATTCAACTCATGATGACAACTGGAGGTGATAACAGGTCAACTGTGAAGGTGACATTACAGAAGACAATAGCAATCTGAAGGTCATGCTGGATAGCACTGGATGCTGGACCAGACAGTGCAGGACACAATAGCACCAAGAGGTGGTGCCAGAGGATCGGAAGCAATGAATAGCTCTCAGATGACTGGGCACAGATCAACAGTGCTAGTCAGCACCTGTCAGCAAGTATTATTGTGAGAGAGCAGACAGCAGTGTTAAGCTCTTACAGGTGCTTTTGTGCCAGTGGCAAATAGCTTTTAAGGATTCTGAGTACAAGCCAACAGTCTTTTTGGAGATACTGAGTGCTGAATGATGTTGCACTCTGCCTGTGATATGAAAAGTAAGGCTGGAGGTAGGTGCAATGGTCAACCTATAAATTGAAGTAGAGAACAGATGTGAAGCTCTCTGGATGTCTCAGATGATCCTGTAAAGGTCTAAAGGTTTACATAGGTCTCTGGGAATGTTTCTGTAAAGGTCTACCCTATAGAGGCCTCAAAGTCAGCAGAGGTCTCTATCCAGATAAATTTCCCCCCCACCCCCAAAATCTGTGAAGATCTTTTCAGGAGTCCTGATAAATCCAATCTGAGGTCATCTGATGAATGGGCTCCAGCTGTTTACTTACCTAGCTTGTATTCCCTTAAGGCTTGTATTGCCTTTCCTGTCTCATTCAACAATTCTTGTTTAATTATGTGAGTCAAGTTCAAATCAGATTGGTTCATTAATAATCCCGAATTAAAAGAATTAATAATTCTTTTAATAGAATTAGTAAGAGCTGAAATCTTAGTACAAGTACATTAGGAGCTCAAAATTGATTGACATATTTACAATTCATATGTGGTAATCAAAAGAGAAACCCTGACTATCTGTTCAGACTCAGCTTACACTGAGGCCAGGTAGTCTCATCAATGGTGAACCCTGCAGCCGAATAAAGTGTCGTGGTGTAGGGGGCTGAGATATTTGCTACATCCGGTGGGCTTCAGCAGTGCTGGGTGCTGAACCAGGCAGCAGAATTAGAAACCAACACAATCAGAGCCCTCCCAATGAGGTCTGGGAGCTATGATCAGTGCAGCCTGGGTAGATGTCAGTAGCCCTTGGGGCTAATCTGCAGGGAACACACACCACTGGAATCTCTATGTGGCCTCCAACAGGATTGGGCCTCAAACCCAGCCACCAAAGTGCTGAGCTCAGTTGTCCAATCTGGTCATTTCCCATGGTTGTAGTAGCAGCAGGGTTCCTGAAATTATTACTTTGATTTTATCCAACAGTTATATCACTTTTTTCATTTGTAGAGTTCCAATTCTAGATGTAAATATACAATTCATCAAGAAGAGATGAATTAAATGATTTATACGTATTATTTACAGATACTTTCATTTGAATACAGTGCCAATTGACACATCTGAAATTTTTTCAAACTCTTGACAGAAAGTCCAGTCTCTCTCTCACTCTCTCTTTCTCTATACCATCTGCACAGGATTAATAGAGTTTTCAGAGTTCTCCATAACCCCATTCCTCTCAGTCATACATAATAGAAGTAGACACATTATTTCAAATAATGTCCCTCCTTATGATCAACATAAGATAAACCATGAAAACAACCTCAAAGTCAATAATTTTACCTTTTTAGTACATTTTTAACAGTTGAAACATGGCTGTTGATGATTAAATTTTAAGGTAGTTTTGAACTACAACAAGCACACAGAAAATAAATAGAATATGAGCTTAAAGTGTTTTAATTCATCACGTAAGTATTGTTGTTAACTGTTAACTATTTTTGAGCCTTCCCAAATATTCCATATGAAACAACCTCCAAATTAAATATCCCCTAGCACTTCCATATATTTTCCCTGTATAACATTTACTACCATATCACATAAACTTTATTTCACTTTCTTACTTGCCTGAACTCAAAAATAATCATATCTTCTTTCCAAGTGTATACAGTCTTATTTATTAAACTCTCAAAAATTCATTTTTCCATTTCAGTGAAATGGCAACATGACATTCTCTTTCTTTTAAATTGAAAGTCTTTCATAGCACACTATAACTAATAAATTAGTAATTGTGGTGAAAAGAAGCTTTATAATAAAGTTATGATTTCATTGCTTTACTAACTAACTTGAGAAACAAAGCAACCACTGGGGAACTAGATTCCCATAATGGTGACATCTGCAAATACTCAGCACTGTCTTTCAGTCTAAGTCATGATTAGTCATAAGACTCTTTCAGGGATTATTTGTGAGACACTGTATACTTTATGTGATAACAGTTTCTCATTACCCTCAAATTATGGTAATACTTCAAAATCTTTAGCAATCTTCTAATTCTACAGATGAAAAACACATTAATAATGTAATAACAATGTCTAGAAAATTTTCAGAAAAAGCTAGCATGTTGAAGATGTGAAAGAGCAAGAACAAAACAAAAAAAATAATTTGTGTTGGGTAAAGAAAAATTAGTTTTTCAGTCAATTGTTTCACTTGAAAATAAAACAATATTATTTTATAGTATAAAGGCTGACACAAATGACAATCAAAACTTTTGTAATAAATTATTGAAAGTGCTAAACACTATTTCTATCAGAATGACACTCATATTCTGCTTAAAATTTATGTTTCAGATAAAGAATATGTATATATGGATGAGGAAATTCCCTTTACAATAGTAGGAATTGACTCAGATGCACTCTTGGGTCTCATTAAGGACACACCCAAAATTAAAAAAAATTAAAAAAAAAAAAAAACACCCAGGCCAGCACAGTTGGGGAGGGACCAGATCTGGTGAGGAAGTCACCGACAAAAGCTCCCGAAGCAGCAGTTAAAGCCATTTAGTACTTGAGTAATTATAGCACCAGTAATATTATCCCATGAATATATTGGGAGAAACCATACTCTGCTCTACTGAAGCACCACCATAGTAGTAGTTTTGGAAGAAAAAAAAATTGAAAAAGGGAAAATTATAACAAGTGGCAAAATAAGTCCAAAGTGGAACACTACATTACAGAGAAACAAATCACAACTCTCCAGAATCCAATAACCAAAAAGGGAAGATTTAATCTTTCTACCAAAAACAGAATTCAAAATTTCCAGAATGAAGAAATGAAAGAAAATTCAGAAAAACAATCAAATGCATTGAGAAATAAAATCAGTTAACATAAGATCAAAGTTGAAAATTTAAACAAGAAACTAACAGAGACACAGATGGCCAATAGACACATGAAAAAATGTTCATTATCACTAATTATTAAGAGAAAGAAAATCAAAACCACACTGAAATACCATCTCATGCCTATGAGAATTACCCATGTTGAAAACATCAAAAACAAATGTTGGAAAAGATGTGGAGAAAAACAAACACTTTTATATTTTGGAGGGAAAGTAGACTAGTCCAGTACACATGGAATACAATATTAAAGCTTCTCAAAAAAGATTGAAAATGGAGCTGACATATAACCCAGTGATTTTACTTCTAGTTATCTACCTAAAGAATATAAAAGCACAACTTTGAAAGAAAACCCAGACTTCCATATTTATTGTAGCACTGTTTACAACAGTCAAACTATGGTAAAAAACCAAGTTTCCAAAAATCAGATGAGTGGCTCAAGAAGCTGTTCTATATATACACAAAATGGATAACTGATGGAATTCTCAAAATACTGTTGGCTTTACCACTACTTTCCTTGAAGTCCTCCTGACTTTCACTTCTAACTTTAGTGATAATGGTTTTTGTTTAGGTCAGGAATTCAGAAAAGTCACTGAATGCATAAGTTGTTTCTACACTTGATGTCTGGGTCTTCAGAATGGAAAATTAAATGTCTAGAATGACAGTAGTAATGGAATATGGAATCATCTGAATATTTAATCACCCACACACCTTGTAGATTATGTTGGTTAGCCTTTGAGTTCTCATGCCTATACATGGACATCTAAAAATAACTGTCACAAGCAGTTGATTAGTCTCATTAGGCATAGTGACTAGTTACAGGACTGAGAATTCCACAAGAAGGAAGTCGTGCCATCTTCCAGGCCTACCTTTGTTTTAAATAAATTTGGTTCATTTCATTCAATTCATTTCAATATAAATCTTACCTATCTATGGTAGGAATGCAATATTGTAGGATAAGCACGTATGGAAATATTTTTGTGGCTGTCCTTGGAAAATACAATAGCATTTCTGAAGCAAATATACTACAATCTCAATAGTTGAGTCAGCTAGGACTCCTGCAGAGATGGATGATATACATAAATAATAAAATATGAGGATTTATAATAAACTGTAAAAATGTACAAATATAGTAGAAGGTAAGAAATACTGTACCTTTAGACTTGAAATAGAAGACCTGGTTTTTGAATCATCTCATGTGTGTTACTTCACATCTTGTTCCTTTTTTTCAAAGCAGTATATTAAGATTCACCCATGTTCTTGTATGTACCTCAAGTACATGTTTTTATTACTGTACAGAATTATCTCTTACAAATATACCATAATGTGTTTATTGTTCCTTCTCCTGAAGTCTTTTTTTTTCCTCTAAGTATTATAGAACTTATGCCTTAGTGCACACACAAAAGGATTTTCTGATATACACCATGGGTAGAATGAATGTAGCACAGATCATGGTGTCTGCAGCTTCACTAATGCCAAACCATTTCCAGCGTAACTTAATCAATTTATAATACCAATAACAGTAAATGAGAATGTCTTTTGGTTGACATCCTTAATAACACTTGCTATTTTCAGTCTTCTATTTTTGTCTTACTATTGCTATAGTGTAGTAATGTAGTTTTTATATTTTTTTCCTGACTACCGATACGTCCATGCATTTTTAAATGTTTATTATCTATTTGGATGTCCTATTTATAGTGGTAATACTTCTGATCTTATGCTTTATGATTTATCAAGTTCCAGTCTTGTTTACTCTTTTATTTTTTCAAACATACTTTATGCATTTTGGGTATAAGCCTTTTGCTTGTAGATGTGATTTAAATCTCATTTTCTATTTTTTCTATTTTCATTTTTCTTAATCTGTCAATCTTTCAACAATATGGTTCTTTCATTATTTTTGCATAATCATTTTCCCTTTATCAAAGTGATATTTTTCTTGTGGTTGTTCAGATAACAGATTTTTTTTTTCCACTTAGGTGACAGCCTTTTTGAACTTAACACTTTACTGCCATGTATGAGAAGCATCCGATCTTATTTTCCTATGAATATACAATTATCTAAAACTATTATCAAAAAAGATGTCTTTTCCCCATGTTTTAATAAAAGCCATATCACATTTGCTGTAGTTGTTCTTGGTTTTAGTCCTTCCATTGTACTTTATGTTGATAACACAGGCTTTTCTTGCTCATTTTCTTTATTTTATTTTGAATTTATAAAATTTTTACTCAATATTTTCTAGGAAATGGGTATAAGCAGTCAGTTTGGAACAGGACAACCGAATCCCCTAAGTCCACTTAACAGTCTGAGAAATACTTGGTTGGAACCAGGAGGGTGCCCTTCCCTCCAGCTCTCTCCCCATCCCCTGCAAATCCTAGATTATTTTATCAGTCTTATTGGAGAGTTCAGAACACCAAAACCATAACAGAATGCTAGAACAACAGACCAAGTCCAATTTCAGGAAGGTAGGCTAGGTAATGTGGATAAATTCAGTGGGCTCTAGTGGATTCAAAATACACCTGCTCAGACTCTCCAGGCATCTTAGGAATCCCTAACCTATTGTAGCCAAAGAAGTTAATGCCTCATGAAGAGACTCCTTGTAAGATGGATTGTGATGAGACACTCTGAGCAATTTAATGTGCTTTTGACTAGCTTTGGTGGTTTAGAAAATATCTACCCTTAGCCTGACAGTTGACCTATTACACAGAAAGAAATCTCCCATAATTTCAAACTGCAACCTGAACCCACACAGTGCCTAACAAATCTTCCATTTGCCAAGTCTCAGGGTAAATTCTTGACTTACAAAGACTCTGAGATCAGAGTTATGCAGCAGCTGAAATATCAGCTGTATTCTATGGACTTTGCGATAGCCCTTTTGGTATGGTCTTCTTGTTCTGATAGTGATTATAAACCTTTCCCCTAAGTAAAAGCAGTTTTAGCACCCAGCAAAATGCACATCAGCAATGTCCTCCCCCCTCCCCCACTTTCATGGTTTCCAGCAAAAAGACTGGGATCATATATTCACATCACTGGTCACATTGAGAGGTGAGAGGGTTTCAATCAAAATAGCAATAGAAAGCACAGTATCCCAATTCAACCTATACCAATAACCTACAAGCTTCTATTCTAAAACAAAATTTACAGTGAGACTGGAAAAGAATTTTATTTTGCCTAATCCCTAGAAATAAAAAAGTAACAGGAAGAATAAGTAGGAAGAGAAGTAAGTTTTCAAGAGAAAACCCTGGGGGAATACCCTAAACATTAGAACTAATCAAAACAATACAAGAGAAATTAAAATCAATGATCTTAATGATGCTAACTGAAATTAACCGAATAATAAGCAAACAAAATGAGACCTATAAGGACACAGAAAATTTGAAAAGACTCTAAACAAAAAAATCATAATCTAAAAACACAAAATTTGAAAACAAAACAAAACAAAACAGAATCAATTAAGCACTGAATTAACTAAGGAAGGAAGTACAGTGTAAAATGATGCAAAAAGACTAGCAAATATGGAAGGAAAAATTCAAGAAATGAAAGCAACATAAGAGAATTATGTGAAGGAATCAATGTTTGCATCATAAAGGTTCCAGAAGCAAGGTAGAGACAGACAAGGGCATAAATCTTATTTGAATAAATAATAGTGAAAAGCTTCCTCAAACCAGGAAAGTAAGTAGACATATGTATCCATGAAGCTCTAGAGTTTGAAATGATATAAACCCAAACAAATGCACATCAAAACACATGCTAACTAAAATGATTAAAATTAAAAATGAAAGAACCATAAAAGCAGCTAGTAAAAAAAGCAAATATATGTACAGGAATAGCCACAAGATTATCAGTGATTTCACAGGAAACAAACAAACAAAAAACATGCACACCAGAAAGAAAAGTCTATGTTCAATGTGCTGAAAGGAAAACATCTCCAACTAAAAATCCTCTACTCAACTAAGCTAACTTTCAGAATTAAAGATTAAGTTTTACAGTTCATATTGCTGATAAATATACAAAGTAACCAAATACAAAAGCTACAAAAATCTTCAACAAAATCTTAGCAAACTAAATCCAACAATTGATTAAAGGAATCTGATACTATGACTTACTCCAGGTATGCAAGGGTAATTCAATATTTGAAAATAAATTCATATTTTTAACTACCCCATCAACTACAGGCAAGATAAAAGTCATACGGTCATATCAATGGAGGGAAAGAATTTTATAATATTCAACTTAAAAAACTGAAAAAAACTAAAAAACTAAAAATGGAGTAGAAGGAAAAAAACTTCAACACAATAAAGAATATATCAGATACTCAGTTAGTCTCATGATCAGTGGTAGAAACTGAAAACTTTTTTTCTAAGATCAGCTACATGGCATGGATATCTATTCTCACCACTACTATTGAACATGGGATTGGAATTCCTAGTTAAAGTGATTAAGCAGGAGTTAGAAATGAAGAAAAATCAAATTGGAAAAGAGTAAAACTCACTATTTGCAAACAAGATAATTATGCATGAAAGACTCAGGATTCCACTAAAAAATTAGAATCAATAAATCACTTCAATAAAATGAAAGTCTATAAAATTTATTTGCATATATCTGTTGGATTTATTACAACAGATTTAAACAAATCTGTTGGAGACACAAAGAAGCAACAAAAAGAAAAGAAACTAAGAAATCAAACCATTTCTTAACATGTCAAAAAATTAGGTACTTAGGAATTAATAAATGAATAAAAGAATGGAATTATAAAAACCATGATATATTGGGAAAAGAAATGATAGAAGACCAAAAATAAGAAATGCAAAGATATTCTGATAGTTTGGAAGATTTACATTCTTTGAATTTCCTTATTATTCTGAGCAATATTCAGAAATAATATAATCACTGTAGAAAATTTCATTGACAATCTTCAATAGAAAAATATTACAGTAATTTAGATGAATCACAAGTGTTCAAATAACATAAGCAACTCTGATAAATGAAATAAATGGATGTATTCATATACCAGATTTCAAAATGTATTTCACAGCTATTACAGTAAAAAGAATGTGGTATTGGAATAAAAATAGACACATGGATCAATGGAATTTAATTATGAGCCTCAAAATAAATGCACAGTACATGGATATTAATTCATAATAATCAAACCAAGAAAACAGAATTGAAAAATGAATTTCTCTTTGACATGCATTGGTGATATGGACAACCATAAACATTTAGGTTAGACACTATCTCACATCATACAAATAGTTAATTTGAAATAGATTAAACACCTGGCAGTAAAACCTGAAGTCATAAAATATATAGAAGAAAACTCAAGCAAAACACTGCAATGTAGGTTTAAATGGTGTCTCTGGGTAGTCTAATACAACAACAAGGGAATCAAAAGCAAAAATATACAAGTTAAACTACATCAAATTAAAAAGCTTCACAACAAATGACTACCATAAAGAATGGGAGCAATTTTTTATACACCATGTAAAATAAAGAGCTGGGGCATGGTGCATGAGGAAGGACAGGAGAGAGATTGACAAAGTCAAAGAGGCTGGGACTGAACAAAAGTATGAATCATCCAGCAATCTTAAACCCCACAAGCCCTTTTATAGGTTCCAGACAAGGGAAAAATGTGGCTTAGGCAAAATCAGATTAGGTAAAATATTAGTGGAATACATGGAGGTCGGGATTTACTTATTAACTTGCTGTAATCTCCTAAGGAAGGTCTCTTAGGGTAAATGTTGGAGAAATGGTGACACTGCTGCCCACTAGAGATCAATCATGTCATTTCCATCTTCAGTGTTCTGAAGACGGGTAAGAGCAGAATGAAGTTGTCTTCATCCACAGCATGAGTCCTGACTGATCTTAGCTCACAGCCTCTGGCATTTCCTTTTTTGTTTACTTAAGAGACATTGATATCATTAATATTTAGCTACTGACAACTTAGGAATTAAGTGAGCCCCTAAATTAAAAGGATTTAATGAAAACAAATTGAGTAGATTTACGGGTAGACAGTCTCAAAGCAATTTAAATGAGATACAACCTCTTGTGTTTGACTTGTAAACAAGTTGTGGTTTTCTACAAACACAGTGTGGTGTTGAGAATAATTAAATTCATAATCCATATGAGGAGTAACACAAATACTAGTAAAATTACAATGGCAGCATAGAAATAGCAAATGTTTCATAATAATAAAGTCTGATTCTTCTTGCAATGTATTTATTTTATGCTGCAGATATTGTTTTCTCTCAGTCAGTTCCAGGATCATTGTTGACATGTGCTGTAAGTCATTAGCATGTTCAGTTCTGAAGACCTCACAGCAGTCAGAGACAGCTGCAACAGTGACTGCTGTTTGGTCTATGAGCATAGATCTTCATCCTTTGTGATTTTTAACTCTCCCATTCATTTTTGGATTTCAGCAAGACTTGTTCCATTGTTTGGGGATCCAGTGTTCTCCATTATCTGAAATAAGACAAATAGAACCTCACTTCTGCCTTTTAACTTGAGGTAGACCAGACCATTGCTTGGTCAGGGGGTCCTTCTATAATACCATAGGAGCTGGTTTGTCCTTTTGTTCTTTTTTATTATCATTAGTATTACTATTACTATTAATAATGTTTATTTTAAAGGAGCTTCCATGGAGCTTGTCTTGTGGACCTCTGTTTAAGGATGTTTTGGCTAATAATTAGAGGTTGGTTCACTTCACTTTAACTTAAATTATGCTCTTTATTCTGTTTCAAACTTTTAATAGGACAGGCACATATAAAGTAATACCAACACTTTTTATCAAGGTCCACTTCCCCCCTTTTTGTTTAACAAGATTTAAATTAATTTAAATCAGAAGAACTATAGCAAAAAGTAGATGACATATGAGAATATATTTAATTTTAGTTAACATTTACCTTTTAACAAGTTGACATTACTCCAAAGGATTAGTTATTTAGGTATTTTTATTTTTTATATCCCATGGCATTTTATATAAATTGTATACTTATATGTATTTATAATAATCATATTACTATAAAATAATATTGCATATTCACAATAAAATAATTTTTATATTTAATATTATCATGAAGAAATGATAATATTTAATATTATTGCTTTATAGGTTTTATAACATTTAAACATATGCTTATATGTTTTTTTATTTTTTATATACCTTAATAATTGTTCACATCACTAATTACTAAGTAGATTTAGCTTTGATTATATTATTCAAAAACTATACCCATAATTAGAATGATGTAAATGAGATTTAATTTTAAAAGTAATTATAACAGCTTGAATTTAAAGGTATTTATATTAACAATGCCAAGTAATTACATTTGACTTGTATATATATTTAATTACCACTGTATACATTACCGACAATTTTTTTTTACTTGTTTTTTTTTTAATCCCCAAACTGAAAATGTGAGTAGTTTGGTTGTGAGGTTTTTTTTTAAATCTAAAAATCTCTTTCTTTGTTACTTTTTCTAAACTAGGTAAAAGTCTCCAAACCTTGCATTGTGACATTAACCAGGCAAGTTTTGTTAACCTTTTAGTTTTTACAGACTACATACCTTTGCTAATTAAATCTCTACCGCTCCTCCTAGCACTCTCTCCCAAGTCAAAGAAAGAAAAAACTTTTAAAGTACTTCAAATTGTGGATTTTTTACCACCTTTTTTTAACCACCTTACTAGATAATTTTAAATCAAGACATTTTAAAGGTAGACCAAACTTTTATTAAAATGATCAATTTAATTAAACATATAAAATTAATGTGATATAACAAGTCTTACCATATTTTACTACAATCTGATTATTTTGTATATTTTTACTATGTAAGAGCAATAAATGAATTCAGTTGCTAAATTTATTTTTTAAGATTTTAAACCTTTTAAGTTGTATTTTACCTTAAAAATTTTGTAATTGTAAATATCTACTAAGATCTAAAAAATATCATCTTTCTATCTCTTTTGCTCTAGTCCAAAGAAATATGCTATTGGAAGGCTTGTATATTTAAAAGTGTATTTTAATTTTGATGTGAATCATAATATGGAAAACTCAAGTACTAGAAATCTATAACTTTATATTTTAATTTTTTTAAGAACATATTGTGAACTTATAAAGATGATTACCTTTTAACTTCGACACTATAGTTTTTAAGTTAAGCAGATCCATTTTAAAATCTTAACAAGTCATTTTGAGAATTAAATACATTGACAGTGTCTCTTGAAAGGGTTAAAATTGGTTCCAATTGGCAAAAAGTTAAAGAAACAAGCAGAGCTGATGACAAAGAATCACTTCATTTTAGTTCTAAGATTTCATTGTCATACCTTTAAAAAAGTTATTTTTATGTTTTTAAAACTTTTAAGATTTGATAGAAATTAGGATTTCATTGCTATTCCTTTTCAAGTCATTTCCATTTTCTTAAATTCTTTAAGAAATTTACTATTTTCCTATATAATTATATTATCTAAAACAAAATGATTACAGATATCATGTTCTTAAAACTTAAAAATTTTGGAAATCACCAGTTGTCCTGTATAATTGTATTAAATAAGACTGATGGGATGAAAAAACAAAATGATCACACAGATATCAAACAACTTTTTTTCTAACTTTTAAAAAACTAATTGTTTTAGTTAAATGTGTCTAATTTTAAAAGTACTTTAGCAAACGTTACTTTTACAGTAACTGTGGAGATTTTTTGAACTAGCCCTAGGCTTAAGAATGTCATGGTTTACCTACTGTACTAGCCAGCCCACTCATTGTTACTTTTAAAAATAGGCTTTTAATACATTCCTTTCTAGTGCTGATTTCAACTCTTATAGAGCCATTTTTTATTAAAAGTTAACCCTAAAGTCACACAATGAGAGAAGGATTATTTCTTATTATTATAGAATAAATTGCCCTGGAAAACAAACGTTTGGTAAATTGCAGGGCTGTTTTTTGATCCTTGGGAAAGGAACTCTTCATCGACAATGTAAATGCTGGGGTATGGTTATTAACAGAAGGCACAGAACAGGTAAACCTTTTTTTGGTCTGTGTTATCTAGGGTAATTGAAAAGAAGCAATCTTTACTATTCTGACTTTTTTTTTAGCAATAGTAGACATCAGCGAATTTTATTTACTGAGACTAGGTTTTAAACTGGCTTTGCTTTAGTTGTTCCTAAGTTAAAATGTGTACTTATTTATTTTAGCTTTTCTTTGGTTGGAAACTTAAACTGACTGGTCAGATATTCATTGTATTGGGATAGGGGTAAGTGAAAGGAATTTTTATGACTTTAATGATTTCCATCAGTCAGTTACTAGTGAACACAAAATTAAGCTGACTTTAAATGTCTCAGATTTTAGACATCTTTTTAAACCAGAATCAAGGACATTGTCTGTGTCCTTGTTTTTCCTTTAGAATTTGTGAAAGATAAGATAGCTGACTTTAACTCTCTCAGAAGAATCTCCTATGTCAATTAATTGGTTTCGGGATTTTTTTTTTTTTTCACAACAAATCATTGACTGCCACAGGTCTTTGAAACTTATTCCCTGGATGATTAACTCTTTAAAGGGCTTTGTTTTAAGTCCTTAGAAAGCATCTATAAAGCTCCCTCCTCCTTCCCAAAGGGGCAGTGTTAGCATAAATTTAATCTCATCTTGAAAACTACAGTCAATGTTATTAAAATGGACTATCATTCCTTTAATAGAAATGTTGTTTCTGCCAATGATTAAAACATAATGTTTTGAGGGAACTAAGGTAGATTTTTCTGTCTGAATAACCAGGAGCAGTTCCACAGGAAAGATATTGCAACTTCTTTAAGACTTTCAATTTAAAACCAATGCTATTGGGAAGAGCTCTGCTGAGCTGGCTGTAAAAGCTATGGAAGCTCTTTGCAGGTTAATATCTTGGGTTCTTTTTATCCATTCATTAATACTGCTCTCCCTGTGATTTCTTAAAACTAATTTTACTTTAGAATTAGCTCTATCATACACCAGAGTGCAATTTAAAGCATTTCTGGTTATTTTATTTTGTGTTTTTTTTTTGGTCTACTACCTTGTATACTTTATCATGAAATTGTGTGAAACTTTTAATATCATCCTGAAGTTGTTTAGTCATGGTAAGTTTTTACCACCTCAGGTATTGCTGATCTGATGAGATTACCTTATTCAAAGTTCTCCAGTCCCAGGAGTCTAGCAGTTGCCTGGCAGGATTTTGAACCAGCATGATAAACCATACTGGAAAGATAAATGATAGCTCTGGGTGATCTCTTACACTCTCTCAGACACCAAAGTTTATTAGGCCATGTTTCCCTGGTTCAGGGTAACATTCTAAGAAAAACCGCAACCTATTTTTTATATCCTTTTTAGAATACTTATGCCCCTTGGCATTTAATATGTTCCTTACTACATCTATTTTAGAATACTTATGTCATTCCTTGCCATATCAAAACCACATGAAATGTAATCTAAAATTGGTGGTATATCTTATATAAAAAAGACCAGAAGCAACAAAGTTTGTGAGGTTGTGAAGAAAAAGGAACCCACCTACACTGTTTTTGGTGATATAGTTTGGAAAGCAGTAGAAACATTTCTGAAAACATTAGAAATTGATCTGCTATATGATCCAGAAATTCCAATCCTGGATATCTTAGCTCAAGAATATAAGGACAGGGGAGGGGATGAAAAATAAAAAGAATACATGAACACTAATTCAAAAGGACATAAGTATTCTGTGTTTATCAGAGTACTATTTATAATAGACAAGTATGGAAATAACCTCAGATATGGTATATAAATATTAGAATACTACTCAGCTCTAAAAAATGATTAAATCTTGCTTTCCTTTGTCACAATGTAGATGGTACTGGAGGTGACTGGGGATTATGCTGAGTGATATGTCAGAATAAGAAAGATAAGTGCACTTAACATGTAAAGGGTGATGGAAAAAGCAGAGCAACTGAAAATTCCAAATAAAAACCAACTCCTGGAATCTGATTGTCGACTACCTGAAGTGAAGTTGGTACAAGGAATAAAAGGAGCCCTATGGACCATGTTGAAGGATTATTGCTTTAGTGGTGATTGAATGAATTAATGCACATTTGGATGAATGTAATCTATATACTAAAACATGTACAGTATGTAAACTAAATAAATTAATGAAAATGACTTCAGCAAAGTTTTATGAAACCTTACATATACTAATTTTTAACTTAATGTATGTTAATATTCTCCCTTTTGATAATAATAACATAAAAGACAGAATGTGGGGATAAAAATACCTTTACCTGAACCTTAAGACTGTAAAATCTTGGGGGGATGGCTAACAGAAGGAAACTGTAGCTCAAATTTCCTAGCTATGGGACAGAACACAGCAGTACCGCAAGGCAATAGACCTATTACCAAAACCTCAAATTGGAAAAATCTAACAACTTAGACAGAATTTCCATGTGGTGGTAACACCTCCCCTTTCCCAGCTCAGAACTAACAACTAATTAACTGCCATATTGATGCATGCATTCAGTTACCAAAATCCAAAAGTCACAAGGTCATAAAAAAATACATAATACATAACACAAAGAAAAGAGCAGATTTGCTTTCAGAATAAAGATTAAAAAAAGAAATCTTAATGCAAAACTTCAAGTGGGACAAATGTAACAAAACACTGTGAAGACTGGGCATGATGGCAGTTGCCTGTAATCCCAGCTGCCTGAGAGTCTGAAAGCAAGGCATCACTTGAGTCTGTGGGTTCGGGACTACCCTGGGCAACATAGTGAGACCTAGTTTAAAAAGAAAGAAAGGAAAGGAAGGAAGGAAGGAAGGAAGGAAGGAAGGAAGGAAGGAAGGAAGGAAGGAAGGAAGGAAGGAAGGAAGGAAGGAAGGAAGGAAGGAAGGAAGGAAGGAAGGAAGGAAGAAATAAGGAAAGGAAGGAAGGAAGGAAGGAAGGAAGGAAGGAAGGAAGGAAGGAAGGAAGGAAGGACTAAAGAAAATTACTTTCCATTGGTAGAAAGACTAAAATTTAATTTTTATTGAAATTTAATTTTAAATGTTCTAAATTCAGTGAGGTTTTACTCTATTATTTGTATAATAATATTCTCTCTTAAGTCAATTCTTTTTCCTTTTGTAAGTCCTATGTTAGCAAATTAAAGTCCCTGAATTTCTCTTTGAAGCTTTTTAATTTGTTTTTCATTTCTTTATATTTTAATTATATGTTTGGTCATATAACTTCCCTGGACTTTCCACGAAAATTTAAAAATTCTCAAAAGCACTCATCTTTTTTCAACTGACATATTTTAAAATTTTAAAGTTATAGAAATATATATATATATTTTTTCACTTCACATTATTTACCTTTTCATTTGGTATAAACATTTAAATTACATTGTCTTACTACTTTAAATTTGTCCTCTTATAGAATTTTGTGAGTTTGAGAACCTTCAATTCCCTTTTTTTGTTTTTCTTTCCAGTTGGCACTTCTAGTGTACCATATAGTTTAACATATTCAAGTTCTCACATTCATGTGTCAGCAATTCACTACATTAAGCAAGAAGTTATTCCTATTCCTATTTAATACCCACCATCTATTCCTGAATTCTTTTTAAATGTTTAAAGGAAATCCATGAGGAGCATGCTTAATCTCTGCGATGAGTCTTCTATGTGATTGATTACTTTTACTTTGATAATTCCAGGTTGTTGAGATACATCCTTGACCTTATATCAGAACATAATTTCCTGACAGGAAACACTGTAATTTTATTATCTGTGTAGAATGATGATATTTTAAATCATGCAAACCTGGTTCTTTTTGCTTAAAAGTTCTTCCCTCAATTTTTTTCTCTCAACAAGAAGAAATTATGTCACACCTTTTATCCTCTGTTTGGAAATGTACCTGGGTAAATATCCAATTTCATAGTTTACAGGTTTTCATATATACATAGATAGAGTATACAACTCAGCTAACCTATATGATACTGCACAGTAAGAATCTCTTTTCCTCCAGTTTCCAATAACATATTCTTATTTTTCTTCTGATGTTTCATCAACAATAACTTCAGTACCCATACTTCTAACAACAGTTTGGTTTTAAATATCCACTAAACTATCAGTTTTTTTTCCTACGATGCTTCACACTTTCTATCTAAACCCTCACTAACAAAATGCAAATATTTACATTTACATAGTCTGACTTCAAGTTATTCTGACTTTTTCTATAATGGCCTGAAAATGTTTCAATATTATGCCCATTACCCAACTCTAACACCACTTCTACATTTTAGATATTTACATGACAGGATCTCATTTCCCAGAAAGAGAATCTGCATTAGTTTCGATTGTTGTCTCAATGAATTACCACAAGCCTAAGACCTTAAAACAATGCAAGTTTATTATCTTATAGTTTTAGAGAGAAAAAAAAAATCAAGATTTTTATTTTACTAAGATCATGGTGCTAGTGGCTATATTCTCCTGGAGACTTAAAAAGAGAATCTGTCTAGTTGCCTGTCCCAGTTTCTAGAACTTCCTGAATCCTCTTTATCTTTAAACTTGGGTAGCATCTTCAAAAGCATCTTCAAGGTCCCTTTGTTTCAGTCACTCTTGTCTGTCTTGTGATTATATTGGATGTATCTGGATCACCCAGGAACATTTACAAGACTTAATTTTATCACGAATACCAAGTTCTTTTTGCTTTATCAAGTAACATGATTTATTAGAAATGGTTTCACAGAGACATATTTACACTATCTGCCTCTTTCTGTGTGTGCATGTGTGTGCATATTTGCATGTCTTCACTCTTGCTCTGCTAGGCACTATATTATAGACAAAGTCCATGCAATTTTTAAATATAATAATAATAATGACAACTATAGAACATAACATCAGGCTTTGGCATGGAATGTATTATTTAATTAAAAGGTTGCCTTATGTAATTACAGAGGCTGTAGAGTTCAAAAACTTCACGTTAGACCAGCTGACTGGAATACCCATAGAAGAATTAGACTTTGAGACTAAATCTGTCTTCCCACAGAATTTCCTCTTCACTAAAGAAAAGGATTTTTTACTCTCTGTTAAGACCTTCAACTAATTGAATGAGGCTCACCCACATTACAGATGGAAATAAAAATGTACTAATTTAAATGTTACTATAATTTAAAATATACCTTTATTTTAACATTTAATACAATGTTTGACCTAATATGTGGCCTAACTGACAGATAAAATTAATAATGACATTTAATATTAGGCTTTAGGGATCAGTTACTGAATATTCTCGAGGGCCATTATGCTGCCGACTCTGAAAAATAATTAAACATTTGAAAAATGAAAGGAATAAAATTAAAATACAAAAGTGACAGGGAAGAGAGCACCAAACATCAGTGAATCTATGAAAAAGCATTTCAGATAATAAAACAATTTGCAACACTATGGAAATATGTGGGGATAGATGGGGATGCACACGTTGAAGTAGAAAAAAGTGCTGATAGACAAAACTATAGAATGGACCTCAGGCCAGATTATAGACCTAAAAGTTAATTCATCATAAATGGTTTTGAATTTTGCTCTAAAATGAATTATGCATCATTTTCCCTCATATGTATTTTGTGTGAGACTGCTAATAGTGACTGATTGATGAGTTTAAAAGGAATGATGAGATCAACAATGTGTTTGAACAAGACCAGTCTATTTCACTTAATGTGAAGAACTGACTTCCAAGGAAAATTATTAGGGAAAAAGAAAAAGTGTAAAGTGAATGAAAAACACTTAGAGTGGTCTTAAAAGGAAGGAGGTCAAGACAAAATAAATAGGACTTGTTGATAGGTAAGTTAAAGATGGTAAATTAGCTATACCATCTTTAATTCTCTTTATATATATATATATACATATCTATAGCTATATGGTATATATTCTATCTCAGGCATGTAAAGTATTATGCTTATGGTTAAGACAGAATGTGATTATAAGTTAAAAAATGTAGATGTTGAGGTAATTCTCAGAAAAGTAAGGTGCTTCACTTAAAAAATAAATTTTAAAGAATATATAAATGTAAAACTGGACTTGAAGAATGGAATATTACTAATGGAGATATTATAAAACAACAACAAACTCATGTAGAATTAACAAATAACTAAATCATATGTGGTTCATTAGAACAATTTTGAATTAAAAATTCTATAAGTCATAATTATAAACTATCATACACAAAACTCAGTATAACTCTCAAACAAAAATCAAGTATCACATAAGACAATGTTAAGTGGGGTGTGAACAAAGCATAAAAGAAATGTTACAAAATAGAAAAGACAAAGACAAGTTTAGAAGACATAGTAAAATACAGTTAAGCATTTATGTCTCAATCATTTTAAATGTAAATGACTTGAGCGAGACTTGTTATTTATTTATTTTCATTCATTCATTCATTCATTCATTTATTTGTTTATTTATTTATTGAAACTAGGTCTCATTATTTTTGCCTGTGGAACTGCAGGTTCACGCTGCCCAGGGTACCACAGATTCAAGCAATCCCCAGCTTCAGCTTTCCAGGTAGCTGGGATTACAGCTGCATGCCACCATGCCTAGCTATTCTTTGGGGACTAGGTCTCAGCACATTGCCCTGAGCGAGACTCGAACAAGATCCCTGGCCCCAGCCACGGCTTCCTAGTCTTCCACTTAGAGGTATGCACCACCATGCCTGGTCCTGTAAATGACTTGAATTCATCAATTGATACAGAGTGACTAGCTTATGAAAGAAATACAAACTTCTGTTGTCTGTAGGTAACTCATCTTACCTTCAAAGACAAGCATATTTCTTCCCTCAATCTTTTCTGAAAAGTTATCCAACAAGTCAATGGTAATCAAAAATGTCAGGAACAGTTATACTTAATTAAGAAAAAATAGTAGAATTCCAGTTGAAAAAAATATGAGATGGGCATTATATTATGATTAAAGATATTACATCATTGTATTATGATTAAGGACTTTATAAGGTTAACATAATAAGAAATAATATTTTAATATGTTTATACATAATGATAGAATGCAAGGATAAATAAAGCAATTACTAATAGAAATATAGATATTGATAATAATGCAATGGTACTAGGTATATTTAATATACCACTAATAGCCATGAATGATTACAATAATATAACACAGATATTTAAGTAGGTAACAAGAGTCAAAGTGAGGAGTTAGAACAAATAGGCTTAATAGACTACAAAATATCTCATCTAAAAAATTCAACATATGCATTTTTTCAAGTGAACGTAGAACATTTTCAAGAATAGGTTATATATTGGTATACAAGTCAATTAATTGTCAATAAACTTATAATCACTGAAGTTGAACCAAAAACCCTTTCTGATCATAACACTATTTGTGATGAATTCATCAGTCTCTTTTACTTTCAACTTTTATGGATTGTGCTAAGCAGTTTTCTTTCCTTAATTTGATATGTTGGCTTTATATTAAGTCTACAGTTGCAGAATATGGTTCTAGGTTGCTTACCCAGGTCCCTGGCGTATCAGTCGCATTATAGATTGAAGTCTCTGCATCTGTTGGGATGACTGCAGCTTCTAGAGTTCCAGAGAAGGCTAGAAGTCAGGGTATTGGGGATCCCAGAGTTTCTGCATGAGTATCCAAAAGTTCAAGTCTCCCAATGGGCTACGTGTTGAAACTGAGTGGGAAGTCAACCCACTCAACAAAGTCAACCCTTTTGTTTCCCTAATAGCATCAGGCTAGCTAAAACCCCTAAGCTGCAGTCCAACATTGGTTTGTGAGTTTTGCAACCAGTAGCTTTTCCCACAGGTAGGAATAGAAATAGAGTGATCTGGGAACTGTCGATTCAGACTTTGATCCCAAGTGGATGAGGGATGGGTGATTCTCAGGGTCAATAAGTGTCCACCATTAAAGACTGCCTTCCTTGCACAACGTCTCTCAGTTCTCTCCTAGGTGTCATGTCACCAGAAGACACTATACTTGCTTGGGATGGAGGCAAGGCATATGTCTGGTTCCAATAGCTTTATGTGTAAAGCCTTCCCCTAAGGCACAAAGTATTCAGGACCCAAGAACTTTAAATTCTGACAAGAGGCAGCAAGCACAATAGATGAGTGTTATCCAAGCAGTGGCCTTAAGTGGGGGTAAGGCAAGTTTTTGGAATAACACAGTAGCCAATTGTAGAAAGGGGTCCCTTCTGTAAGGAGGCATAGGTGACCTCTTCTGATTCATATCAAGGTCTTCTAAACAGAGATCCCCAAGAGTTTGAGCTTCAGCTGTCTACATCCAGATTCCATAGGCTCAAACTTATAGTCACCACCTTGCATAATCATCATACTGGCAGATTAAAAGTAAAGATACCAGGTTCACAACCTCCCCACATATATAGTATCTGTCACTAAAGGATAACTGACAGACAATTATTTTCACAAAGAAAAGTGGCACAGCACAGAAGATTTTTTTTTTAAGTAATATAATTTTGCCTAAAATATTACCAGGTAACATGATCCAAGAGAGGGAATAATGACTGTCATAGTTTGCCTTTTTTTGTTGGTGACTGAAGGACTCATGTCAGCATTGGGGTTTTTAGAACATAGTGGTATGTTTTTCTGTTATCTTTTGGAACTATTGTTATATTGCAGAAATCACTCTGGAATAAAAAAAAGTGATGCTAAGTAGAAGTTCTTCTCAGTGGGAGAGTGTAAAGAAGTGGTAAGTGTTAAAGTATATTAATGAAAAATGAAATGTAGATTCTCATTCCAGAACTTTGGTCTATCTGAACACTCTGGAGTTAGTTATGAAGTGGATAAAAGAAATGATTTTCTGGAATGAACCCAGAAGAAATAAGTAAAAGCTTATTGTCCCAAGTCTTTTAGAAACAGCTTGTCTATTTGACTTAGAAATTGAATAGCACTTGCCTATGTTATGCCAATATCAGTTGAGTTTATAAAGGTAAACATGAAAATACAGAAAACTACTATTGAAGGGATTCATACTTTGTGACAAGCTGTAAAGCAGTATCTTCCTTCAGTATAAATGTATGACAGAGTTTGGGACTGTTAAAACGATTGAAGTTTCTTATAATTGGGAAATTTCTATTTCACACAGTCCATCAGATACTCACTTGGCTGTACTTAATGGAAGATACTGATGGAAAGTCAAAAAGATGTCACTGGGGTGACATTCCATTTAAATTCCCCCCCAAAACAGCCAGTATGAGGTTTCCAAGGGGAGTCATAACCATTGGGCTGGAAGCAAGCAGGATTATAGCAAAAACTCTAACAACACAGGAGAGAGTTCTACAACCCAGTGACTTAGGGATGGGGCTCAGTGGACAAGGAGTGTCATTGTGCTTGCAGATGGATTTTGTGTACCTCTTCAAATAGCTCTCTAAATCTTATGTAGTCCTTAGAGACAGAATACAAAATGTCAATGCAATGTACTTCTATTTGATGCAGTATTTATGTGAACACAAAGAATAACAAGAAAAATAAAAGTCCTTGTATAAATACATGAAAAATAGATTCAAAAGCAGAACAACTACATATGGCCTCTTAGACTGTGACCTCCATTTTGTCATCAATGTGGAAAACGCTGTATAGGACATCAAAGTCAGCTCTATCAATATTTTGTTTTACTCAAAGAGATGCTTATTTCATCTATAGAGATAGTGTTAGGGATTGAATACAAATAACCCTATAGGAAATGGCAGGCTCATTTAGTAAAGGTTAAAAAAATCAGTCTAAGTTGTTGAAGTGACAGGTGATAATGTGATAGTGTACTAACTGACTGACTCTTGAGGTCTATTTCATATGTCATTCAATCATCTTCCATCACTGTTCATTTTCTAAGCCATTGCAAATTTTCCTCATGGATTCCCTGACTTCTAAACTCATTATCTTCCATTTTTGTTTCTATATCATAACCAGATATTTCTCCAAATGCAAATCTGACCTTGTTACAAGTCATAAATTGCCCTCAGAAAACATTTCTCCAAAGGGGAAACACAAATGGCCAACAGATAGACATGTGAAAAAATGCTCGTCACTAGCAATCAGGGAAATGCAAATCAAAACCACAATGAGATACCAACTTAGACCAGTAAGAAAGGCCCACATTCAAAAAACAGGCAACAGCAAGTGCTGACCTAGATGCAGAGAGAAAGGAACTCTCTTACACTGCTGATGGGAATGTAAACTGGTTCAACTGGAAAGCTGTATAGAGGACCCTCAAACTAATGGAAAAGAAACTACCATTTGAATCAGCAATTGCTCTTCTGGGAATCTACCAAAAGGAGATCTTAATGCTTGTACAAAGGGACACCTGTGCCTGGATATTTACTGTAGCACTATTTATAATTGCAAGGACATGAAAACAACCCAAATGTCCCAAAACAGATGACTGGATAAAAAAGATGTGGTACATATACACAATGAAATCTTACTCATCAATCAATAATGACAAATTTGACAATTTTATGACAACATGGATGTACTTAGAAGAAATCATATTGCCAAAAACAAGTCAGAAAGAAAAAGACAGAAACCAAATGATTTCACTAATATATGGGACATAGGAAAAATAAACAAAAAGCCACGAGGAAAAGTAAAAACAAGCTAACAACCAAACTAAAGTACACAACTGGTGTGGGGGGGCAGGAGAGGGTGGGAACAGTCAAGTAGGGAAGGTGGTGGCTGAACCCCAGGGATTACAAAGATGCAAAATTTATATATAAATAAATTATTTAATATAAAACATCCAAATTTTTTAGCACATTACTCCACCTATTGGGATATAACCTAAAGTGAGTACCACTAGTGGCAGGATTATGGATGAAACCACCAAAAGTGGGAGTTCTGTTTATCTGAAGTATTTTCAAAAGTGTTCTTGGGAGAGAAAAAAGGTGTCAGGTGCAAATTTAGATTCATAGCATGTAGCAAAAATGACTAGTGCCAGATTTAAAAGACTGAGGGGAAAGAATCCTGGTACAAATTAAAACAGACTGAATCCAGATCTTAATTGAAATGGTTTAATTTTTCCCCATTTAGAAATATGTTTGCTGTAGGTTTGTCATAGATGGCTTTTATTATGTTGAGGTATGTTCCTTTTATCCCCAATTTTTCAAGTGTTTTTATCATGAATGAGTGTTGGACTTTATCGAATGCTTTTTCTGTGTCTATTGATAAGATCATATGGTTTTTGATTTTTTCCTTGTTGATTTGGTGGATTATGTTTATTGATTTCCAGATGTTGAACTATCCCTGTGCCCCTGGGATAAATCACACCTGGTCATGGTGAAAAATGCGTTTTATGCATTGCTGGACTCAGTTTGCCAGGAAACTAAAAAGCTTCTATACAGCAAAAGAGACAACAGAAAAAACAAAAAGAAGCCCAATGGAATGGAAAAAAAAATTTACCCTCCACAAGAGTGATAACAGTTTAATGACGAAGATCCACAAGGAACTCACACAACTAAACAACAACAACAACAAACCAAGAAGCCGTATCAAAAAATGGGGAGAAGAACTAAAGAGACACTTCTCCAAAGAGGAAATACAAATGGTCAACAGGCACATGAAAAATTGTTCAACATATCAAAACATATCAAAACCACAATGAGATACCACCTTAGACCAGTAAGAATGGCTCACACCCAAAAAACAGGCAACAACAAGTGTTGGCATGGATGCGTAAAGAAAGGTACACTCTCACACTGCATGTGGGAATGTAAATTGGTTCAGCCACTATGGAAAGCAGTGTGGAGGACCCTCACCCTCAAACTAATGAAAATGTAACTACCATTTGACTCGGCAATCACTCTTCTGAGAATTTACCCAAAGGAGACCTCAATGTGGGTACAAAGGGACACCTGTGCTCAAATGTTTACTGCAGCACTATTTATAATTGCAAGGACATGGAAACACCCAAATGTCCCAAAAGAGATGAATGGATGAAAAAGATGTGGTATACACACACACACACACACACACACACACACACACACACACACACTGGAATATTACTCACCAATTAAAAATGACAAATTGATGATTTTATGATAACATGGATTTACCTAGAAGAAATCATATTAACAGAAATAAGTCAGAAAGAAAAAGACAGAAACCAAATAGTTTCACCAATATATGGACCATCAAACAAAATACACAACTGGGGAGTGAAGGACCAGGTGGAGTGGCCAGGGAGGGGAGGTGTTAGGTGACCTCCAGGGATTACAATGATGTGAAATATATGTATATATAGATAAATTATTGGAAATATATAAAAAAGTCTGAAGCAGGACATAGAGAACTGATAAAAAAATGGGTAAGAGGAAGTCTCAGGAAGAAGATTGTGTGAACCCATGCTTCTAAAGGTAGACACCATGGATGAGATTTATCACACAGAATGAATGCTAAAGAAGGAAGTAGAGAGTTAACAATTTTTAATGGAACATGTCCCATTTATCTTTGGGAAGAGTGCATGTCTACAAATGCATTGTGTTTCGAACAGGACAGTCAAAGTCAAAAGAAATCCTGAATCTTACTGGGAGGGATAGTAAACATTGTGTGCAATCTCAACATGTGTGTTTTGAGAAAGAGAGGGATAATGTGGCAGAGGCAGGATGGATTATTCAATGTTGTGGTCCTTTTCTGATCAACTACTACTCCTTCCCTTCATTTCTACTATATTCTAGCCACACCAAACTGCTCTGTAGTCACTGAAAATTGTACCACACTCTTTCATATGACATTACTCATACTCTTCCTATTCAAATATATGTTCTTTTTTTCCTTCTACCCAACAAACTTTTTCAACCTTAATATATGGCATAGGTTTCAAAAGCTTGATTGACCCTCTATATGTCCTGGGCAGTTTGTGTTCCCTGTCTGTGTCTGTTTAGGATCCTGTAGTATCTAAGAATAACATATAAGAATAGCATATACGTACCATTAGTTGACTGTCTCCACTCTAATGTATGAGTTTCTGGGTTTTAGGAGAATGCCTTATTTATTGCACAAAATGAAGGAAAGAGAAATTTAGAGAAACATCAAAACCCATTTAAAGACACTGTTCTTTCTAATAGACTGAACTTGAAGGATTAGATAGAGCTCCACATTTACTATTATTATTTGTTTACTTCAAACAATATTGGAGAATGTTTTTCTCTCATTTAAAATCACCAAACAAAATTTTTTTTTTGTACTGAGTGGTAGAGAGGAGTCTGCAGAGAAACTAAAAAACTTAGTATCAAAATACTAGAGATAATGGGTAGATACTGACTTGCACTTGTACCACAGAGAGTTAAATATTTTTAAGCTGCCTCCCAGAGAAAAATGACTCAAACTCCCAAGAGTGGGGTGAGGTGAATCTAGTACACACTTGTATCACAATACTTTCCTTTAGATGAGAGGGTTCAAATCTAGAAAGTTGGATTTGGGGAGAAAAACATATCAAAAGACAAGAATATTAAATTTTATGTTGATTTTTTTATTGCTCCATTATCTCCATTATCTGAAATAAGGAGAAATTTTACTGTGAGGAAGAATTCAATTTAAATAAATTCAATCCAATTCTACAAATATCTGTGAGATTTCTACCATGATAGAAACTATAATTACATGTTGCAATAATAAAGAATAGATGAAGTCATATATGAATAAATGAGTAAAGTAATACAGAGAATGATTAAGTGTTTTAGCTTTGGAACTGTCTAGAGTGATTCATAGTCTGAATCTTCCACTATTCTGTATAATAAAATTTAAAGTGTTATAAAAATTAACAGTTTAAAAAAATGCAAATCAATTAAAATGATTCTGGCTGAATATAGGATACCCATCTAAAAGTGTCTTAAACTAAATGGTAACAAAATATCTCAAAACAGGGAAATTAACAGAAAAAGTGGTATTAATACACAATCATACTGCAGGGTCAGACTCTCCTAAAGGATTAGACAGGCTTTTCCCAACATATCCATAACAGGCCTTGTCCAGTAAGAAAGGGAACTTTCTAAGGAATGAAGAACTAATAATAATTGTGGTCCTGTGAACTTTAGGGGAACTTTTTAATCATTATTTTAAAAATGCACCTAGATTCAGGGATAACTACAGAAGCAAGGCTCTCAGTTGTTTTAACGGAGAAGCTTAAGACAGATATATAACCAAATACAAGGTTTTATCAAATGATGTCATCCCTTCCTTTTCATATGAAGTAGTGCCCTTTCTATCCTTGGTACCACATATCTCTAAACATACAATATATATTCTTTGTCCAATTCACTTAACTTTATAATGTACAAATATGTAAATATTATTAAATTTTATTTCTCCTGCTAGTCTGTTGTTAATTTGTTAATACAGCACAGAAAAATCCCAATCAAGTAGGGAATTTCTCCCTGTGCCCCAACTGTATTGACATGGAACATGCTTCTCTGTGTGTTGTGGATTGAATTGTATCACTCCAAAAAGATATGTTGTTATTCTATTGCCTTGCTAAGGAATTAAAATTATTTGAATGTCAGTTATAACAGAGCCAATCAAGTTAGTGCATGGTCATTAGGGTGGGATTCTAACACATTGAGACCTATGTCTTAATGAAAAAGGAGATATTTGGATGCAAATTTGAATGGATATGCATAAAGGGATAATTATATATAAATATACAGGGAATATACCATGGAATGATGAATCAACAAACCAAAAAATACCAAAAGTTGCTATCAACTTACTATAAACTAGAAAGAGGTAAGGAAAACATCATCTATAACTTCAGATTAGTAAACATGGCCTATAATACTTAAATTTCAGAACTCTAGATTCTAGAATTATAAAGTAATAAGTTTCAGTTGTTTCAAGTCACTTCATTATGATAATCCATAACGAGGAAACAATTACACATTGTTTCATCTTCACTATCCTCAGCTTTTGTCTTTTTTGCCAATTTCTTCACATAAACACAACATGACTACGAAGTCCAATACACCATTCTATCCTCATCCAAATGAGAAAAGCTATTATTCTTAATGTACCTATTTTTCACTAAGGAAAAAAAAAGAATTTCCTTTCACAACAGGAAAACTAAATGTAGGTCCCAAGGAAAATTTGTCTTACATACTATTGATAAGGAATGATAAGGCTATGTTCTACCTGCAAGTCCAGCAATAGAATATGTGGTGTGTTCATCTCTATTATATAAGACAGACTCCACTTTCAAAGAAAAAGAAAGAAGAAAGTAGCTGCTATATTGGTTACTAGTACCATCTGTCATCATGCATGGAGAATTAGATGGACAATGTCATATTCTAAAGTCTCAACTTCATTCCAGTTTGATATTTTATATAGACTTTAAGTATAGTAAAATTTTATATTAAAATAACTAGTAAATATTTACTTGGTCATCTCTGTATGTCAGGCACTATGATAGGTTTATATATATTTCCTAATTTTGTTTAAACAAGAATGGCTAAAGGTCGTATGATTCCCAATTTACAGGTGAGAAACCTGAGACAGACTGTAATAAAACTCTCAGTCACACAGCTAGTAAACTGTGGGGCCAGGAATTTATATAAGCAATTAAATTAGAAAAATCAATAGCCATAACATAACCCTAAAATATTAGAAAAACCATGTCCAATAATAATATGGTTTCTCTTTGGAAACTGTATGACAAAGTTGAAGCCGAAAGAAAACAAAATCAAAATCCTGAGCAAATACTCAGAGATTTTTATAAACCTCCTGTAACATAGTCTCATATATCCACTTCTTAAATATTCCTCAACAGAGAATACTTCTGGAAATTCAAGAAAAATACTTACAAATCAATTGTAAATTGTGTAAATTGTTTTCTTAATAGAATGTTAATTTATTATAGTGGGAAGATCACCTATATAAGTTATGAACTGATGAATATGTCTACTCAGAAAATGTATAAACTTTGGTCTGTTATCAAAGATCTTCAAATTTCATTTAACTTCATTTCTAAAACAAATATAATAATGTATATTATGGGTTTTAAGCATGAAATGAGACAATAAACAAATGACATCTAGCATGATATGAATTGTCAAAGAGTCACTCAAAAAATAGTAATTTTTCTTTATTCTATGTTATAACTTATTGTCTCAGATATTATGTGTAGGTAGTTATTGACATTACAATCAACTGAAAAAATTCATTGACTAATTAATGTAATCAGCAGTGAATTGAATTGAAAAATGAGAAATTAGAACATGGACTTCATGGATACTTATAGAACACTGCACACCAAATAAATTAAATAAACATTTTTCTCATGTATACTTGGAATATTTTCCAAGAGAGATCACATGGTGAGTCAAAAGTAAATATCAATATATACATGAATATTGAAATCATAGCAAGTATCTTTTCTTATCACAAGAGTATCAAGATAGAAATCAACGACAAAAAGAAAGGAGGAAATATTCTAACCTATACCTATGCTACATATAGTATATGTTAGAGGATATGCTAACATAACACATAGCCTGAATAATATACCTTTGGGGAATTAGTGAATAAATGAGGAAAGAATAAATTAAAAAATACCTGGAGATGAACATAAATGAAGTCATAACCTATCAGAGTCTATAAAATGGAACAAAAGTTGTACTAAGAAGAAAATATTTAGCAATTCAGGTGCATTTCAAGAAAGAAGAGAGAAGTCATATAAATAATATTGCTCTTACATGAATATATTAGAAAAGTATGAACAAATGAAACTAAAATTCAGTAGAAAAAAAGGTAATAATAAATAACTCAATTTAAAAAAAAACAAAGAATCAATGAAATCAAAGTTTGGATTTTGAAAAATCAGCAAAATAGACAAATCTCTAGTTGAACCCACTAGTAAAATAGTAGGGAAATTTATTAAATAAAATGAAATTAAAGAGAAAAATTATAACAATCACCTGTATGTCAAAATTTTTGACTAATGTAGATTTAAAGAAGAAATTTTAGTTAAGTACAACCCTCCAAGGCTATATGAGGAAAAAATGGAAAATCTGAACATTCAAATCAATTACAAGCAGTGGAATTGAAACAGTAATCAAAAGTCATCCAAAGAGCAAATATCTATGCAGATTGGTTCACTAGTAAGTTCTATCAAACTTTCAAAGGTGAATATCTATCCTGCTCAAGCTGCTCCAAAAAACAGAGATGGACATATCAAAAATGAACAACAACAAGTGATAGTGTGGATGTGGAAAAAAAGGGAACATTTTTACACTGCTGGTGGGAATGCAACCTGGTCCAGTCATTATGGAAAGCTGTGGAGGACCCTCAAACTATTGAAAATGTAACTACCATTCAATCCAGCAACCCCACTACTGGGAATCTACCGAAAGGATACCAAAACACTAATCCAAAAGGACACCTGTATTCAGATGTGTATTGCTGCACTACTTACAATAGTCAGGTTATAGAAACAACCCAAATGCCCCAAATCAGATGAATGGATCAGAAAGTTGAAGTATATGTACACAGTGGAATATTATTCATCAATCAAAATAAACAAATTTGATGCATTTGTGATAACATGGATAGAGCTAAAAGGAATCATGGTAGCAGAAATAAGGCAGAAAGATAAATAGTGGATGATCTCACCTATATGCAAGATAAAGGGAAAACAAACCAAAAAAAATGGGAAACAAAATTTTAAAACTAACTTTTAGCAAAATGAAAGCATAGAGCAAGAGAGGGGTAAAATCAAGGGAGGCAAGATATTAAGATGATGGTTCACAAGTGATCAGGTGGCAGGAGAACCTCAGGGTACACAACGATGTAAAAAAGAAATATATATATGCAATCAATTTTTAAAAATTAAAAATAAACAGATGGAAAGAGTTTAAAGACACCAACACCATAACCTGCCAAAGACACCAGGGGAAAAAAGATTTACAGAGCAATTTCTCTCATAATTATAGATGCAAAGTTTCTCAACAAAATTTTAGGAAACCAAATCTAACAATACATCAATATATTATATATAATCACCAAGTGGCAACTATTCCAGGTATAAAAGGAGTCAACATCAGGAAACCAATCAATGTGATTGATTCATCACATAAACAAACAAAAAGATAAATCATATAATTTCATCAGCATTTGATAAGATTTAGTATCTTTTTATGATATTAAATAAAAAATTATAAACAGGGAATAGAAGAAATGTTCTCAACATAATTAAGGTCATATATGTCAAATCAGTTACTCAAGGTGAAAAACTACCAGCTTTTCAAGAGAAGACAAGGACGTCCACTTTCTCCATACATTATTCAACATAGTATTGAAAGTCTAGTTAAAGTAATCAGGCAAGAGAAATATACAAAAGGATGCAAATTGAGAAAGAAATAAGCCTACCATAATTTGCACATAACAAGAAAATAAACATGCTAAACCCTAAAAACTTCATTAAATAAATAAATCACCTCCATAAAGTGACAGAGTACAAGATCAGTCTGCAACAATCAGTTGCATTTCTATATGCAAGTGAGTAAGAATAGCAAGAATTCCAGAAAACAAACCCATTCACAAATGCAAAAAAGAAAAAATGCCTAGAACTAAACTTAACAAAAGTGGTGGAGTACCTATACAATAAAAACCATAAGATGCTGTTAAGATAAATAGAAGAAAATACAAGGAAGTGAAAAGATTCCTAACTCATGTTAATATGTCTGTCCTATGCAAAGCAATAGAGATTAAATGCACCTTCAGAGTAAGAGCAAATAATACTGACATTCATTTGGAATCAGATAAGATTTCAAATAGGAAATAAAACTAACCAAAAGGAAACAAAGAAACAAAGAGTGGCATTATCATATTCCCAGACTGCATTACAAACTATAATAATAATAGAATGGTAATGAGATAAAACAGATTCATGATCCAATGAACTAGAATTGAGAGCCCAGAAATAAACGATAACATCTATGATGCTCTATGACAAACAAGTCAAATATATACATTGAAGAAAGGAGAATCTCTTCAATACATGGTGGGAAAATTGCAAAAGAAGGTCACCATTGAACATCTCTCACAAAATCATTTAAAATAGATTAAACTTATGAATAAGAAAGTTTAAGAAACGTTCGTGAAAACTTAGGCAAACAATCTTGGCATTAGCTTAGAGAAGTCTTCAGTGATTTGTCTTCAATGTCAAGGGAAGAAATGGAGTTATATTAAACTAAAAAGTTTCTGCATGGAAAAAGAGTCTGTAAGTGAAACAAAAAGATGACCTACAGAATGGGAGAAAATACATACACAAAACACATGTGAAATGTCTGATATAAAAATATATTTAAAAAACTCAACAAACTGAAAACAGAGAACCCAACTTAAAGAAATAAACAGAAACTAAACAGACAGTTCTACAAGGAAGACATATAGATTGGACAATAGGAACATAAAAAATGTCCATCCTCACTTTTGTCAGGGAAAGGCATGTCAAAAATCTCAATGAGATATCAATTCACACATGTGAGAATGGCCTTCATCAAAAAGACATAACCATTATTGGTAAGTGTGAACAAAAATGAATGATTGTACACTATTGGAAACATAGACTGATTCAGCCCCTATAGAAAACTATGGTGGTTGCTCCATGTATTACAAATAGACCTACTATATTGCTTAGCAATTCCACTCCTAGGCATTTTCTCCAGTAATAGAAAAAACACTAATTCAATGGCATATATGCACTCCTAAGCTCATTACAACCCTACTTACAATAGTTAAATTATGAAAACAGTCCAATGTTAAAGAGCAGGGGAATGGATTGGAAAGATGTAATATGTATCTATATATGGATATAACTAAAGGAATGGGTTTAGCATCTATTCATCTATCCATCCATCCATCATCCATCCATCCATCCATCCATCCATCCATCCATCCATCCATCCATCCATCCATCCATCCAGTCCAGCCATAAAAAGAATGAATTCTTGCAATTTGTGACAGCATGGAAAGAACTGGAGATGATAGTGCTAAGTGAAATAAATCAAGAGAGACAAATATTGGATGCTTTCACTTTTATATGGACTATAAAGAAAACTAAATTGGTGCAGTGGAAACCAAAATAACTTTTTTGAATGCAAAGTTGGGGTATTCAGAATGAGAGGGTGATGGGATGGGTGGGAATAGATAGGGAAGGAGCCTAGTGGAACATAATGAAGGCTTATTGGGGGTACTGGTGATATGTAAGATGCCAAAATATACATTTGTAGAGTTTCAAATCTATAACCCTCCAAAATACAATCAAATCATACAAATCAACTTCCCCTCTCTCTATATATACTTTGAATATACATATATAAATTCAAAGAAAAAGACTTAAAGCAAACCAAAAAAAAAAAAAAAGAAGATTTGAGCTGGCATCCATGGTTTGTTCATTTTGGAGTTTAGAATTCCCTAACTGAAAGAAATTTTATGAAGACTGAGTTTATGTATTGTATAGGTACAAGTTGTTTAAGCAGTGTCCGACAGCAAGCTCTCTCTAAAAGAAATACTAATCATTGCTATTGTGTTAATTATTAATATACTATTAATAAATGAAATTAATTTATGATATAACATTTTCTAGTGACTTTAAATAAGAGGAAGCACACAAGTTTTTTTTTATTGAAAGAGGTATATAGGAATTTATTCATACATTTCTAGATGTAAGTGAAGAATTGTTACTGCCACAGATTACCAAAATTTTCTCCTTTTTTTGAGACTAGGTCTCATTATTTTTGCCCATGGAACTACAGGCTCACATTACTCAGGGTACCACAGACTCAAGCAATCCCCAGCCTCAGCTTTCCAGGTAACTGGGATTACAGGTGTGCACCACTACGCCCAGCTATGTTTTGGGGACTAGGTCTTGCTAAGTGCCCCAGGTGGGACTCAGAACATGATCCCTGGCCCTAGCTGCAGCTTCCTAGGCTGCCACCTACAGGCATGTGTCACCATGCCTGGCCACCAAAATCTTAAGACTTAAAAAATATAAATTGCTTTGTCAGGATAGAGAAACTTGAAAAATAAAAATCACATTGAATTTTTCTTTTATTTCATTTTTTAAAAGGTAGAGTACAAATCTTGATAGAGAAAAAAGGAAACATTCACAATGTAGAAATATTTTTTCTGACATGATAAAATGCTAGAAATTCTTGGATAGAGATAGTAAACATATGTAATATTTATCTATCTAAAAAGATATGTAAACAGAAAGATAGACAACTCTGAGGTTGAAAAACATGTCCCTTAATGAAATATCCATTTTTATATACTATGACAAAGGTTTCATAAAATTAACAAATGCTCTTGGAAATTTTTATAAAGTATATCTAACAGAATGCCATAAACATACTTCTTATGTATAAAAAATTACCATAAAATTATTTATATTATGTTGGTAAGTTTTTTTAACCCACATTTTATAGCAAATTTCTTCTGTATTGATCTTTTTTAAATTACATAAAGTGGTACTATAAATTCTCATTTATTTTTTTCCCATAGTAAAGAGCTCAAAAGTCATCTAATCTTGAATCTTAGTTTCATTTTACATTAAAATATATTTTTCAATAAAGAATTAAAAATTTGTTATTATAAATTTGTATATATATATATAAAACATTAGTGAGGAAAAGAGAAAGCTAATGACCAGAGATCCTGCCGTCAAGAAAGTCAAACTAGGATGTGGTATTTATGAGTATAAAATTAACATTATATAGTGGATTTAGTATAATGAGAGCATTATAGACATGATTATTTGATTTATTTTGTTTATATGGTTCTATTTTAATGATTTTTTTAATCCTAGAGTCTTAGTTTTCTGCCATAAAAATACAATAAACAACTTAAAGCAGCAAACATTTGTCATCTCAGAGTTCTCAAATTTAAAAAAATCTAGATGGCTCTCAACGATTCCTCTTTAAAGTCACATAGTACATATGAAGGTATCTGTGAGTCATATTCTTATCTATGGATCCAGGAGAAGTATTCATTGCTAAGCTCTTTCAGGTTATTGACAGAATGCAGCTCCTTGAAGTCTTAGAATTAAGGGCCCAGTTTCTTTCCAACTGATATCTAGAAATTGCTCTTAGCTAATAAAGGTTCACCTTCTGCATTGACAATTTACAGCACAGACTTTTGTTTTCTTCCATATCAATTGATTATATCTATCTTTGTCTAATGCTTTTTTCCTCTGTTCTTGCTCTTGAAACTTGAAATTATACTGTAATTCATGGGTTACAGAATGGTTGTTGTGTGTTAGCAGGTATCTCTTTGTACATCTCCATCAGAAAATGTGGGTAACCAGGTACATCATCAATGAGCAATATTTGAAAGGAGCTTTTTTTTTTCTAATAGTGTGCTTAAAATAATAAACCATGTTGTAAACAGATTTGACATCATCTAGACTTTGTGTTCCATTCATTAAGCATAGAATAAGCATAATTGTTAAGGGTTGTTAAGGGCCCTGGATTTGATTTGGAATCAACTTGAAGTCCCCAGGCCCCCAATATTAGGGGCATTAGTATGCAACAAGACAGCTAACATGTGCTTCAAAGTTACTAAACCAGGCACTGAACTTTTTTCCTACCATGAAAATCCCAATGGCATCTTCTTGCCATAGCAGGCTGCTTCATCTTCACTGAAATCTCTTATTTAATCTAGTTACTCCATCAATGATCTTAGCAAGATCTACTGGATAACATAGATTTTGCATCAACATTTTCTGCTTCATTTTATACTACTATTGTTACAAAAATTATTTTTTTCTTTAAACCTCATGAACCAGTCCCTGTTAGTTTCTGACATTTCTTCCGAGGCTTACTTCTCTTAGCATTGATATAATTTAAGAGAGTTAGGGTTTTGTCTTACATTAGACTTTGGCTTAAGGGAATGCTATGACCACCTTGGTCTTCTGTCCTGACTAGTAACTCTTTCAGCAATAAGACTACTTCACTCTTCTGTCATTTGTATTCTCACTATGTTAGCACTTTTAAAATTCCTTCAAGAAATTTCTTGTTGATTTCATACCTAGGCTAACCAGAGACAGAGCTCTAACCTCAGTCTATCTCAATTTTCAATATGCCTTCCTTAGTAAATTGAACATCTCTACCTTTTCATTTAAAGTGAGAAAAAATATAACTGTTGTTTTCAACAACAGATGGCTAGACAAAGTGTGGAATGCATAACCAATGGAATATTAGCTATTTTTTAAAGTCAAGATGTGCCTTTTGCCTTTTGGGAAAAAATGGATGTATCTTGAAGTGATTATGATAATAATTTTTAAAAACCCAGAAACTGGTAAAGCAAATGTAATTACTCAATTCTGTGATAAATATTTTGGCTAATAGAAGGAATAGGGATACAGATGGAATAAGAAAGGGCACATGACATTGGCAAAATGGTTCCAGAGAAGTTGAGTGCACAAGTGGAGTGTACAAGTGGTATGAAAATGTACTTCTTATTTATGAGTCCATATTGATGGCCTCTTAAAAGTTCCTTAACCTGGAACATATGATTTATTTTGTTACTTCCCTGGGACACTATTTGTTCCTAAAGTTATTTATTATTTTCTTACAGTGTTGTTTATTTTTGTACAGTATTTGGACATTCCCTTTAGGTATAGTCCCTGCAGTTTATCCACCACCATTGCATCCATGAACCATCAAGTTCCTCCTGTTTTGACTCTTCTTCCTCCTTCTCCCTTGATGAATGCTTCAGATCTATGGTCAGTTTGCAAATTTTATCTTTCTTGACCTTTTGTTCAGTTTCTACATATTTTACATATAAATTAAATCATCCAATATTTCTTTTTCTGACTAATTTTATTTTGCTTATTTTACATAATCCCTTATGGATCCATCCATGCTAACACAAATGGCATGAATTTATCTTTTTGATCACTGAGTAGTATTTCATTGTGTATTTATACCACATCTGCATGATTCATTCATCTATTTTGGAGCATTTGGGCTATTTCCAAGTCTTAGTAATTGTAAGTAATGCTGTTATAAACATATCCCTTTTGAATTAGTGTTTTGGGACTCTTTGGGTGTATCGTTGCCAGCACTTATTATTTCTAGGTTTTTTTTTTTTTTTGTGTGTGTGTGTGTTTTAATGAGTCACCCTAACTGTAGCGAGGTGGTATTTTATTGTGGTTTTGATTTGCAATTCCCTGATCATTAGTGATGTTGAACATGTTTTTCATATGTCTATTGACTATTTGTGCTTTTTATTTGGAGAAGTGTCTTTTTAGTTATTTTGCCAACTTTTTAGACTAGGTTATTTGCTTTATTTTTTGATGACTTGCATAAACTCTTTGTACATCTTTGGTATTAGTCCTTTATCAGTTGTATGCTGTGCAAATACTTTCTCCCATTCAGTGAATTGCCCCTTTGTTTTGTTTACTGTTTCTTTTGCTCTACAGAAGATTTTTAGTTTAATATAGACTGAACTGTTCATGTTCTCTTTTGTTTCCCTTGCTTCTGTAAATGAGTCCTCAAGAAAGTTCTGTGGTTTATATTATGGAGTGTTTTGCCTAAGTTCTCTTCATATATTTTATGTCCTACAGTCAAGTCTTAAATTCATTTTGAGTTGATTTTTGTAGATGGTGTGAAATACTAGCTTAGTTTCATTCTTTTGCATATGGCAATCCAGTTTTTCCATGATGAATTATTGAAAGGCCTTCCTTCATTCCAGCATACTTCCTTTGCATTTTTGTCATAGCTTAGTTGATCCTATATGTGTGATTTTATTTCTGGGTTTTCAATTTGATTCCACTGTTCTGTGAATTTATTTTTGATCCAGTTCCCTAGTGCTTTATTTATTATGACTTTATATTATAATTTGAAATCTGTGAATGTAATATATTCATTCTTACCCTTTTTATCAGGAGAGCTTTGACTATTTTTCCCCCTAATTTCTTATGGACTCCATCATTATTTGCTCCATTTCTTTGAATAATGTCATTGAGGGTTTTTTTTTTTTGAAATTGCATTGAATCCATAAATCGCTTTTGGTAGGATTCAATAATGTTAATTCTTCCACTAATCTGGGACACTTTTGCAAGTCACATAGTTATCTTGGTTGCTATGTTTGCTTCTTAGGTAAACAGTTATTATTAGGTGAACTATTGGGTATTATTTCTGTGTTCTGAAAAACTCTGGCAGTTAGTCATTTTATGGCCATGAGATTTGCTACTTTAAGAACTCACTAGTCTCAATTCCCTTCCTAGACAAAAGGAATCTCTCAAAAATGCTATACCACATGTAAACTTCAGTTGCATGAGGATTTCACAAAAAAATACAGTCATAGATCAAAGAAAATCTGTTTTCCACACTAGAAAAAAACATGAACTAGTTTGTTCATTCTTTAGGAATGCCAAAATAGTGAGAAAAATCAATATATTTTTGAGAGAGCTTTGAAACTTCTCTAGTAGAATACTCTTCCAGGTGTTCCATGATTCTATGCCATAACTATATTTTTTTCTTTGAACTTCTCAAATTCTGTTTCCTAAAACAAGCTTCAGATTATGTTTGCTCTTTCCTTTTCTAGCTAACTTATATGGTAACTTTCCACTTAATGGCAATTTTTTTTTTATTCACTATGTTTCAGTCCCGAATATCTGTTTTCCTAAATACTTTATCACCTTCTCAGGAATTATCAGAAGATAGTAATTTTCCAGAAACACTTATTTGAGACAAATGTTTGTTCTCATATATGTTATAGGATTGGATTTATACTCTTTATTGGGCAAGACACATTAATTTCTGTAATTGGTTCCTGCTGTTTGAAGTGCTCAGATATTGTGATACCACTTCTATTATTATCCCACTATTATCTTCATAAAAATTGGCTGTAAAATGTATTTTGCAAATTTCTGCAATGTATGCACTCTTGTCATACAGTAAATTCTTACTCCCAGTCTAAAAGATATATCCTGATATTGAATTTTAACCTAGAAAGTCCCAGTAACCCTTATAAAGTTACTGCTTATTATCTGATGCAGCTTTATAAGTTCATATGTAGGTATGCATTTCCTTGTCTTTCTTTTTTTTTTTTTTGTATTATCAGACACTTAACTTATTTCCCTTGCTTTACATTATAATTTTATCTTAATATATTTTCATTCTGTCTTTACATAGTTTGACACTTTTTAATTAACAGATAAACTATCTAGTAGACCATAAATTCTGATAGCTTACTGTGCATCCTTGATTGTGAATCCTTAGGATTGCATGCATAGGAGCATCTGTGAAGCTAACTTAGCTCCAAATATAATGACTTCCAATCAGTTTTTCCCAATGAACTCAGTAGGCTTATGATATGGCCCAGAAATCAGTAATCTGGGCAATAGTTTCAGTTCATATTACTATTTGGAAGCACCATTTGTTTGTGAACTAACAAATGTCTTCTCCCGCCCCATCCTGCCCCCCCCATTTAATGAGACAGGCTACACAAGCTACATCATCCAAGAACCCATCATTCCAGCATCTTAGGCTATTGTCCAGAAATTCAAATGATTGCCAATACCATCTGTATAGCCAAATGTTCAACACTGAGACCATTTTTTTTTCTTTAAAACCTTGGCTAGAATAATGAAAATCTGTAGTCCATTTACATCCTACTGAATACCTCAGGGGAAAAAAAAGTCTATTTTCAAATGTCTTTCATCCAGATATGTAATCAAGTTAAAGGTAGTTATCTTTTTAAATAAAGCTATCATTCCCTTAAATGGTAGGTGTAAAGGAGGAATAATTATTTTTCTTTATAGAATCAAAAACCCCAATTGTTTTCAAAGTTTTTCTAAGATGCCCCGAGTAGGTTTTCAAAAAAAAAATTACTATAACTGTAAAAGATGAAGATAAATTTAGAATCATTTATAGAAAAAGGCCTATCCTAACAAATACATAGAGGCAAACTTTTGTCATATGAAGCCCTCAATCATTTGAGAGTCCTTCTACTTTCTTTGGTGTCGTAGGCCTATATCCCATTCCTCAGTCCATGTTCTGTCCTATTTACTTTAGGATAGATAGTTGTTTAATTTTCCACACACATTTTACTAAACTTGTTTTCTTCCTACTTAGTTGACTGATGTTAATTGACTTGATCAAGTATCACAAAAAGAAGATTGAGGGGTAAAGGGATGTTCCTTTGCATTCAGACCACTTCCCCACCCAGAGGTTCTTTGTTGAGATGCCATCCTCATAATAAAAGACCGATTAAGTGGAGAAAAACAAGATTTTAATAATGCATATAACTCCTATAGTGACTAACTTCCTGAAATGACCTAGACTGCACCTTGAATAGCATCTTTGTCTAAAGTCTAAAGCAGTTGGATGGAGGAGTTATTTGAAGTTATCAGAATAAGCATAGTAACACAAATATAATTGTTATGCAGATAACTGATAAAATTTTCAGATATTTAGTTACCATTCTTCATAGTGGAGATTCCCCTTATGAATACCTAGAGATATTTGTAAATGGGATACTAGAAACAAGTGGGAAGAGGTTGAGACTATCACTAAAAATCCTATATTGCAAGAGTTTATAAAGGCCACCACTCCTCCCTACTGCCCCCTCAAAATACAAAATGTGCTGACATTCAGAAATCCTGCTCAATATAAAATAAGTCTTGTGCCTGTTAAAAATAAACAATGACTTGTGTTTTTTAAAACAAATTTTCTAGTCTTCTATAAGATTATTACAGTTTAATCTCCATAAAAAAGAGGAGGATCCATTTTCCCTACCCCACAAAATGAAAGAAGAGAGCTGAACAGAGAAGAGAGGCTGGAGAGGACTTGCAAGAAGAATTGGAAAATGCATATGGAGCACAGACACATGTGAAGAAGTCTCACTTCCTCCTCAGCTTTGGACTTGCAACCGGGGACTTGGGGCTCATGGAAATTAAAACATGTAGACACTTGCAAGAAACATGAGTCAGATCTGTGGAGAGGCTTGATAGGGTGTGCCCCCTCCCCCATTGTCTCCTGTTTAAGATTGCAGATTTCAAGGACAGGTATGCTAAAATGACCTTAGCTGGAATTTCCCTTCAGGGAGATGCAGGGGGAGAAAGAAGTGAAATGGTCAAGGTGAAACAGGTTTCCTGGAAGGCAGGAAATCAGGGTATATAAAGAGTGTGCAAACAAAGAGAGGGATTCGATTCAGGGTTGGATTCGGATTTGAATATGGAGACTGGATAGAGAGAGAGGTTCAGTGGAGGAGAGATGAGAATCAGCCATCTTGAAAAGATGTGAGCCATGTGAGCTTGGCCATGTGGCCACCGAGGGCCTGCAACCCTTGGCTGACCCAGACTGGCAGCATGTGTGCTGAATGCAGTTAAGGAGTTTGAAGATTAGAACTCCTTGTTGGAGTTTGTTTTGCGGAGTTTGACTTGTGTCTGAAAGAGGCCGTGCAAAAGTTAGGCCTGAGAAGAAAGTGAACTTTGTTGGTTGGGCACCATGGAGTTCCTGCTACCCGAAGGTGACAAGGAGAAGACAGCATGGAAAACAAGGAGGAGCACTCAAAGGAACATGCCTTCAAGCATCTGGAGATGGATTCTGACTGGACATTGGTGAGATGATCAGGACTGAGAGACTGAGGATATTTGGGCAATCTAGGGAAAGGACTTTGGACAATGCTGAGAAAGGTTTTAGACAATGTTAAAGTAATCTGAGTCTTACATGTTTTCTTTTGTAGTAAATAGAAAGTCACTTTGTTATAAATAAATTAGTCTGCACTATTAGTCTTTCATTGGTTTGGTATTTTGGTTGAGAAGGCTGGGGATGGTGGTAAGAACCCACAAGTGGAAAGTTTAAACTGTGTTTTAAAGTTTTTCTTTTTAGGTCTGAAAGAGGGAAGGAAAGCAGAGAAAAGCTGGTAGCTGATGTTTGCATATCAATGGTAAAGGTATCAGTGAAAATGCTTATGAAGAGTGTATAACCTGTTTTGTAGAAAGAAGCAAGCAGTTAGGTGTATCCTGTTAAAGTCAGAAAGTCTTCTTTTTACCCACTTCCAGGCTGACCATAGCAGCCTTGTAATTGATTTTTCTTCTTTTGTTCCAGATCTGGCCAGTCCCTTCTACCCTCTTCTTATGGTTCCCTGCCAGAAGGTACTTTGACTTGTGGCAAGCTTTGGGGCCTTAGTAAACCCACCTCAAGCCAACCATATTTGGCTGGGCATTAACCCATAAGGGGATGGTGTTTTATTGGGATTCATTCTCTTCTTTCTCTATGTATACTCTCTTATTAAAGATCTCACTAAGAATATTCTTGGTCTTTATGTGGCAAATTACAGTACCCTTTTAAGTATGGAAGTTTGGAATTCTTGCGGTATCTTTGCATGCTAAAAAGATTAATGTTATAACTTTCCAAATATTCTTATGATATAAATTTTCATTTTATTATATCTTTTATACCATATAACCTCCCTTTGACCCACTTTTCTATATATTTAGAAACATTGTTGTGAATATCTGTGTTTTTCATATTCAGCAGTTCTTCCTTTGGGGGAAGAGCATCTCACCTGCTCCATTCACAAGATTTTATGAGTCTGTCAACCATAAACTCCTTAAAGGGTGGTCATGGGTTTAAAGTTTGGACTATCTGTATTTTTTTATTCAAATGTCATGAGTACAGGACAGTTGAAACTGATTAATCCAACGACAGTACTTTAATGAGGAAGATCATCCTTTTCTAATAGTACAAGCTGCACTGATTTCTACATTTGTGAATTCTCTAGAATACTTCTACTACTATATACAGTTTCCTATCTTAAAATCATTAGCTATAAGAGGATCGGCCTAGCTGGAAGGGTCAGTTAGGCATTTTTCAGTGTACCCAGAATAGACCTTGTCACTTTGATATCGAACAGTTATAAGAGGTATCTCATAGAATCGATAGGAGTAGCATAGTGAGTGAACATTTTCCCTATACCCACATACATGTAGCCACCTTGGACTATAGCCCCAGCAAGCCATAGATGGAATTTCCTGAACTGGGTTGCTACTGGGACCTAAGGGTGGAATTGATCGTCACCTTAAAATATGGAATGCAGATGGAAGCAATTGCTTCTTGCTTGCTTTTACATCCAACTTGTCCCCTGGTACCCCTGGAAAGGAGACACATAGAAAAGAGATGTGTAGGAATTTGAAAGAGACACTTGAAAGAGATAGATGGGGAGTAGGAGTATGACTGGCAGAAGAAACAGCATTCACTATCTTGATGTGGTGCCTCCTTATGTCTTAGCTTTTTGGAACCTGCATAACCTCTTGTTTGAAGTTTCCCACCAAAGGGTACTTAGACTTGTGGAAAACTTTCAGATATATAAGCAGTCCTATTTCAGGGTGACCCTATTTGGTTGGACATTAACCAATGAAGGGATCAGTAAACTTGGGTAATTTCATTGGAAAAATATTACTAGGAGTATCTATTTATGTCTTATCTCTTTATGCACAATTCTATTAAAAGCTCTTAGTGTAAAAACACTAAAAGCATGCATCCTTTGTGTGATAGATGACATGGCCCCCTTTTAGAACATGACCCCTTATCAGTAAGGAGTCCCAGTATGCCACTCAATCACATGCTAATGGAACTCAAGGTCAATAAAAAGAACTCAGGATATCTCTTCTCCTTACTTAAGAAAATACAGAGTATTTTGGGTTAGGAGCAGGAAAAACCCTAGAGGCTAAGAGAAGTTTTACATTTAATCTTTTGCCCTTTTTCCAACAGAATAAATTATCACCACTCTCTTTATAAGTCTTTATAAAGACTTTATAAAGTCTTTATAAGACTTAGAAGAACATAGTTTGAGGAAAGCCACCTAGATTTAATAGTGAACATATTCTCTCTATTTCATCAAGACCCAAACTCTCAAATACACTCAAATTTTAAGCCAAATACAGGAAATAAGAGTTGTGTTAAGAATACTAATTTTATTTTAAAATCACCATTTTGGAAAATGGTGGCTCAGTTCTAGGAAAACCATTTCCCCCTTGAAACTCTTGGTAGGGTTTTTATATAGCTATCTTTTAAAACTATGATTGAGTTTTGGTTGGTTGCTGTTGCTGTCTTGCTGATTGGGTTAAACAAGTTGTATAGGTCTTAACAACTTGGCTCATCTGTCAACAAAAATCTTAGCATGGGTGACATAGTGGCAGAACATCAGGGTATATACAATGATGTAAAATATATATGTGTATGTAATCAATCAACCAATAAAATCGAGCAGGGGAGTGCTAAAGGTTTGCTTAAGATCTCTAGAGGGGAATTTATGCATTGAAAAATCTAAGGGTACTCTAAAGCCTAAGTAAAGTGGAGACTCAGAGGTCTGCTTCCCTGTTTACATTTTGTTTTTGCATTTTCATCTATTGAAGGAGTTCATCTTCACTTTTCTAAGAAAAAGGTCACCCTTACTTAACAGTCATGTAAAGACTCCCCATGTCAGTCTTGATATCCTAGGTCCTTACACAGAACAAATATCCCCAATCTGTTCCATTTTTCTTTAGAAAATATAAATGTGTAAATTCTCATATGTATATTGTTAAATATTGGTGTTTTCTCCTACCAATTTATTTTATGTTAATTTGTTTATACAGTCAGCCTAACGAGAACCTAAATGGGATGTTTTTTACCTCTTTACCCCAACAAGACTATACTTTTGCAAATGTCAACAACCTATAAATTGTTCTGGGAAGGATCTCTCCCTGCTCTAACAGACGAGACAGTACCAGCATCTGCATGATTAGAAGTCTGTGAAACAGTTATGTAAAATATGCTGTGTGGGGATTGAGTCAGCATTTTCAACCAGCTCTAATGACAAAGAAGCCAGCTAAAGAAGATTTATTTTAACAATGGCACCTAGAGTTTTCCGCTCCTCAGAACATACTTTATAAAGGAAGAGATTAAGTCTTACCATTGTCTTCCTCCATTCTTAATAGCAGTGTAGGGAAAGTGGAGTGGCTCAGGCTTTTTCCAGTTTCTCATCACTGGCCTCTATGGCTAGTACTTGCAGTCTTACTCACTTGTTAGGTTTTATTGCCTACATCTGATAACACGTTTGGTACTAAAAGTGCTTGAAAGCACAAGCATGGGGCTTGCATGGACATCTGGGGTTGAGAGGTATGAGCACAGAGCAATGCATCTGTAATTCCAGACACTGGCCAAGAAGCTAGAGAACATGGGGTATGCATATGTGTAAGTCCGAAAAGAGACTTAGGCTGAGAGGGAGACCAGGAGACAGATGTCACAGAAGCAAGAACATATGGAGATTCACAAGGGATTGGGGACATAGTTGCTGTCAGTCCCCCAGTTTGCCTGTAGACCTGGTTCACTACTTCATAATGAAAGGCTTGTCAAATCTATTGAGGGCACCAAGATTCTTCCATTTGCCTGAATTTGTAGTGAATCTGATCACCATATGCTTGGTGTGACAACAAAAAGCAACATATATTTTGGTTAAAAGAACCTAAAATCAGAAATCCTGTAGGGCAGTTGGGTCAAGCATTCTCCTCCATAGTTTCCATTGAAGTATGATGACCAGGTGATGTATGTATGTATGTATGTATGATAACCTAAAGTATGCTGAAACAAAGTAACTAAGAAATACAGTGTAGGGGTCAACCCATGACATTCAGTTTACTGGTATACAGCCCAGTTTCTCCTTGAATCTTCCTCATTCTATCATCTTCATGTCAGGCCACATACGACCACCAATGATAGCTCACCCGGAATCAGTACATGTAAATTGTATATAAACCCTTAACTCTCTGTTAGGGGTACTCAGATTCTGGATATGAATCCACTGAATCAGTAGTAGCACTAATAAATCTGCTTCTTGCCAGCCCTGCTGTCCTTGTTCCCTGATTGCCTTGCCAAGAACAATTCTCGTTACCTGATTGCTTGGTTTCATAGTTGGAAAAATGACTGGATATGGTTCTTGTTTCCCTGATTACCTGCTCTCACTATGACCAGCACCTGTGATACTATGCCCCCCCATGATATGTACATGATTGTACATACAATGTGCATGTGCATATGTGAGTGGGCACACCTGGGCCTGCGAGGAAAGGTTAAAAGGGTGTTATCATGCCGGGTAAGAAAGCACGAGAGCACCAGAGAGAGCCCAGGGAAAGAGTGTGAAGATTCCTGGGAGGGGCTGGTGGGTTTGTCTGCCTCTCAGCCATTGCCCCCCCCCCCCCATCTTCCCCAACCTGGGGTCCTGGTCCTGCCGGATGTGTCTATGTAATTGATAGAACCAATAAAAAAAAAACCTACCCAGATTGGTGAGCTTGCACTACAATTGGCATCACAAGCAATATGGTTATACAACAAACTTCCTGTCAATAATGATTATATTTTTAAGGACAGTAACTCACTATTCCTACTTTTATAAACTAAATTCAAACCTACATTTGTTGGAACAGTTCTCACAGTGTGATTTGTGGTACGTTGAACTATTTCCTGGGTCTGATTCCTTAATTTGAGTATGGCTGGGCTTTATAGGATTAAAATCTCTGTCTCTTCCTTGCCTTATAGAGGAGCAAAGAGCTACCACAAGAAATGAACCCTGAGACCTTGGACAGATAAGGGTATCAACTGACTGAAACGGGGTCATTAAACCCACCAGTAGCCATTAAAAGCTCATGTAAATTCTAAGGATTGCAGGGACTAATCAGTCTGACACTCAAGCTGACAAACCCACACAGACTTGTGTCCTAAATCTTAGAAAGCCCACAAGTTCAAAGTATAAAAAGTGCTTCCAATTTCCTTGGTTGTACGGACACTTTGGATGCACTGCAGCCCCAGAATTTGTGTGGTGCAGGCATTGAAGAAGGAATGGGGCCTACTCAGCAAAGCAAGCTTATTAGAAATAAAAAGGAACAGATTCCGGGGATGGAGGGTGTGTGGAAGAAACCATTAAGCTCAAGCCTGCTCCCTTTCTTGTACTCCTTTATGGCTTAGCAATACAGCCGAGCTGCTGATTTCTAATTGGCTGCCCAGTGTCAGCTTTGTTACTAAGGCTTGTGAGTCCTTGCCTACGTCTTGTTTTGTTCCCTTTTGTTTTGCAACCATCCCAGTCTGGGTAGTTCATCACCAATTCTAACAGTTTAAAGAGGAAAGACACTAACATAGGAAAGAGACTAATGGACTCAGCACAGCTAATAAACAACAAAGACTGGGGTGTGAGAGAATAGAGGGAGCACCTGAGGGAGGAAGGAGGGGGAAAAATATATGACAGGAGGTTGTAACCCAAAGAACAAAATAAAATTGTTTATATTAAAAAAATAATAAAATAAAGAGGAATGTCAAAACCCTTAGCATTATCTTTGCAGGATTTTTTTAATAGTGAACAGGGAAAAATAACAGGGCAAAGAAACAGTCACTTGAGTTCTCCGTCTCCTCCCAGGCTGATGCAACCCTTTTATCTACTCCCTCTCAGGTCTAGTTGTGCCCATTTACTCATGCATCCATTCATTGGGCCAGGTGTGTACAATCATTAAGAGGGTACAATACCACAGGTGTCAGTCATAGAGGCTAATGGCAGAAGGGTGGAAACCCTGCAAATTTATTTACAAATCTTATGCCTTTATATAGACACATTTGTCTTTGCCACCACTGAGTACCTCAGGAGGTGTGCGGGGCCCCTGGGATCTTCTTGCCTATCAGTCTGTCTCACTTTCTCACCTCTGTTTCTCTTGCAGTGTAATTCAATAAATATTGATTTCTACTGCCATAGTGTTTCTGGTAAATTCTTTCACCTCCTCACCCTGCCCCATTCATGGCCACTTGAGCTCCCTCTCATGGCAATTATTTAAAGACTACTTAGTCTAACTATTACTGAAAACTTTATCCTAATACTGGTATTAAAATATATGTAATATACACGCTACCACTGATCTGCTGACCTGGAAAAGAAATACTGTCTCAGTTGCTTCAGTTCTTCTATTGAGAAGAAATCAACTAGAATGAGTTCTGCCTAACTCTGGTGAGGAGCAAAAGTTAGGGCCCAGCCATCATTGCTCTGAGGACCTTAGTTTGCTATCCACTCAAAAAGAGTAATTTACAGTTACAGGTGTGTAGCTGATCTTCCAGCAACAACAGCAACATCTGTGCATGTTAGAAATGTAAATAGGGGAATTCACAGCAATGCACTGGATCTCAAAATCACTCAGAAAGCTTGTGAACCATCCCTGGGCTGTGCCTCAGCGGTTCCGCAGGACTGGGGTAGGGTCCAGGAATTTGCTCTCTAAGAAATTCCAAGGTGGTGCTCCAGGTTTTGCTGTCCTATAGGCCAGGTTTAGTGAAAAAAAAAAAAAAAAAAAAACTTATTTATTTTTTTTTACTTTTAGTCCTTCTCTTAGCTGACATAAAAATCAGCTGTTTTCAATTGCAAATAACAAAACTTTCTTTGAACTGACTTAAGTAGCAGAGGTAATTTATTTTCTCTTATGAATTATAGTTTAGAGATCTGAGGGCTTCAGCTGTAGCCCAATTGTGTTGCCAACTATCTGATTCTTTCCAAGTAAAAAACCTCCTTCTGAATATTAAAAACAGGTGTGGGAATGTGTAGGGGGAAGCTTTCTCTTTGTAATCCAGTTGTAGTATAGCATCAGCCTGTACTCTTAGTAGGTTCTTTATTGGTTCTAGCAGTTACTCAGACACACACCAGGCAGGGCCAGGAAGCAGGTGAGCCACACACCCCAAAGAATCTTCATGCTCTCTCTCGCTCCCCTCTCTCTCTCTTTCTCACACACATCTCTTGGTCATGCCCACCTTCTCAGGGGTGATGCTGCACTTTTATCCATTCCTCTCAGACCCAGATGTGCCCACTCATACACACGCATACCCATTGGATCAGATATATAAAAATCATGGGAAGGACTCAATGTCACGGGTGCTTGGTGTCTCTCCCTGTTGTACCACCGCAGGTCTGCTCTGACCAACAACTCCATAGAGCCTAGCAACCTACCTTTTATATGGACTTAGTAGGTTGAAAAATGGACCAATCATGTGTGAGCATTTACAGTAGGTTTTAAATGGCCGAATCAACAAGATTAAAAAAAAAAACAGTCCAATCAGACTCATAGGTAGGATACCCTGAAAAAGGATATAAACCAAGGTTATGGGGCGCTGGAGGAACAATCCTAGTCTCCAAGAAAAGAAGACTATGTAGCCTCCAAAGAAAGAAGGACCAGCAGCTGACCTCACACTCACACAAGAAAGGTCTCACACACACACACACACACACACACACACACACACACACACACACAGGAGCAGTAACCAGCAGCCTGCATCCAAAGAAAAGAATCCCAAGACCTTGATGGTCTAGACCTCCAGTCCTGTCTCTGACATTACCTGAGAGGAGATCCAAAACTGGGTTACCATCATTACTTCCAGTATTGGCCAGTATTTCTGGTTGCCCCTCCTGACCACTGCTATTTTCAGTACTCCTGGTGACCAGTGATCAGCATTTCACTTGTCAGGTGGACACTATCTGGGTGAGATAACCAATCCCTTGTGGCTACATTAAACTCTCTGTTTCCTCTATTTCTAAAATAAACCCCATGGTTTTGTTCCTGGAGGTCAAGGTCTCAATTGTGCACACCAGTGAGAACCTACAGACAGTAAGTGGTCAGTCCCCCATGGGGTGCTTTCCTTTGATGGGCTATAGCCCCCTATGATTACTGTAGTGCTATTGCCCTCGTCCTCTCCCCCTTTGGGACCTGGTTCTCCCCCCTTTGGGACCTGGTAATTATTAATGATTACCACTCCTTAAATTTTTCTTTTGCTTATCTATATAACTCAGCACATATTAGGACCTCAAATAATGTTAATCTCTGTCTTCTTTCAGGATGTCTGCCTATTATCTAACCTGGGATTATATTTGTCCTACCTCCACATCCCTTCCCTGTCAGAGAATAAGTCCCAGATATTATTCCTATGTGCTAAGAAGAGAGTTGAGAATAAAATAAACATGGTTCTTCATTAAAAAGCTTTAAAATACAATTCAGATACTTGCCAGTAAGTCTTTTTTACCAGTCCCCAAAGCAACTTAGAAATCCTGTCTACTGCTTTCCTTCTTACATAGTATATCACATCACATATTATATATAGCTAGAAAAAAAGTGTAAAGATGTGTAAAGTAGCATTAATTTGGTAGAAAGAGTTTACTACAGGATTGTGACAATGTGACTATTTTTATGGATTTTTGTAAATTAGCTCAGAACCCACTCAGTTTATTTTATTAGCATACTCTTATTTTGAAATATGAAGCACACAGTATAATAATGATTGGGAAAATACAAGAATATCAAAAAATAAATCATATTATGTTTTATTAAAACCAAACCTTAAAACATATGTTCGTGTATTGAAACATCAATAATATTGTAAAGTATTATTTTTTGATATTTCTCTTCTACCTTGGGACGGTTAACTATGAGCTATTATTCCTGTAAACAAAAAAAAAGTTATGAGGGGGTATTTTGGATATGTCTTCAGTTGAATAAATTCACTAAATGGTACAAAGCAGATTTATAACTTTTTTTTGATCCATTTGCTTTACTAATGTTCTCTCATCCCATGCAGCGTAACCTAGCACTGTCAAAGGAACAAGTGACTAAACACTAGTCTAGTTTATTTGAAATCCTTTCTGTTCTGTTTAGTGCAGATATAACAATGTTCTCTCAAGGTCAGAGAACACGTGTGCACACTGCTAAGCAAGTTGGAAATAAAACTTGTAAAGTTTTTGGAGAATGGGCAGTCAAGGAGAAGCAGTCTCCAATACCCACCACATCTTGCCTTTATGTTTTGCCTTTTGTGCCTTTCTTCCCTCAACTCATTAACTCAGGCAATAACTAGCTAAAATTACTTTAAATTGTTGCATTTTAATGTTCCATAATTATCAATGATGGTGTAGGGAAAGTGGAATACATCAGATTTTTACCTTCTTCCTACCTACCACTCACCTTTACAGCCAACACTAGTAGTTTTGCTTTTCACCCAGGACATATTGCCTCCATATGATGTTGGGTAGGTGCAAAAAGCACTTGGGAGTGCAAGCATGGGACCACATGGACACCCAGAGCTAAGAGGCATGAACACATCCTTATGATTATACCCAGACCAAGAAACCAGAGACCATGAAGTGGAGATGTGTGTAAAAAAGACACCTGGCCCAAGATAAAATGGCAAGGGATAAAATGATTTTTTGGTCATTCAGTATCTTCCTCCCTGCTTGCCGGTCTGCCTATGAATCTTATCTTCTGCTTCAGCACTACAGATCTGTCAGATCTATCAAGAGTTCCAAAATCCTTTATCCATTAGCTTGGGTCAAAAATAAACTGCTCTATATAGGATGGTTGCACAAAAGATGAGTATTTTTATCTTGGTGATTTTGGTAGGACCCAAGAAAGTGTTACAGGATCTTAACCCCAAAGAGTGGGTTCTTTGCCCTCTGCTGGAAGTATTCACCAGAGGTTCACTAGTTGTAGTTGAACCAGGCAAGGTTTTTTAGAGAGATTCATTCATGAAGGAATCAGTTCAGGAAAGGATATTTTTTTAACATTTATCTTTTCCACAATAAAAGATCTCTCCCTTGCACATGTAGTCACCACAATTTTTCTACCACCAAAATGCCCACAGTTCACCACATCTACCATGTTCTCATAACTCCCTCCTTGTTCTCTACTTACTCCTTCTCTTCCCCTTCTCTGCTCCTGAGTGAGTGTTTCATATCTATGGTCTGCTTTCAAATGTGTCATTTTCTAATCATTTGTTTAGTTTCTCTAGATACCACATATAGTAAAACCATCTGTAAGGTAGGTGTAGTAACTCAGATCCTTTTTCACCTCCTTCCACCAATCTCGGCAACTGCCACCTACACCTTCGACATTCTCCCAGGTTTCTTTACCCACATGTGATAATGTGTTGTTGTTAAAAAAAAAAAAAAAAGCAAGCAGGCATGTGAGCACAGGCAAGTGCAACTATAAACACAGATACCTGGACCAAGAAGTTAGAGATCACAGGAATTGGAAGCCTCACTTGCTTGTATGCCTGCCTCCCTTTCTGGTGATCTGGTTGTATGTTTGGTCCAAGATTCTTTTTCCATTTCCTAAGTCAACAGTGAACTTACCCAGCCTGGAGTAGTAAGTAGCACCATCTGATATTCATCATTTCCCTTCTGCTTCATGTCACTTAGAATAAACCCTTCCAGTTCTATTCTTGTTGTCACAAATGACATGAGTGTATCTTTCATGATTGCTGAGAAATATTCATTGTTATATGTACAACATCTTCTTGATCCACTCATCATTTAGATTGTTTCCATACCTTGGGTATTGTTAGTCATAGTTATAAATATAGAAGTGTAGGTTTCTTTTTGGATAAACATTTTTGGTTTCTTTGGATAGATATCTAGGTAGAGAATTGTTGGGTCATATGGTAGATCCACTTTTAGAGTACTGAGAATCTCCTTAGTTCTTTTCATAGGGTCTAGACCAGTCTACATTCCCACCAATAGTTTTTTGATATGGGGCACTCTCACAAGTGTGAGGCAATTCCTCATTTTGGTTTTGATGACATTTGCCTGATAATAAATGTTGATGAGAATTTTCTCATATATTGGCCATCTGCATATCTTCTTTGGAGAAGTAACTATTTAGCTCTTTAGCCTACTCTTTGGTTGTTTTCTTTTTGAGTATGTAAGCGCTTTGTAGTCTTCCAATATCAATACTTTATCAAATATATGGTGTGCAAATATTTTCTCCCATTCAGTAGTATGTCTCTTTGTTTGGGTCATTGTCTCAGTTTACAGAAGCATTTTAGTTTAATATAGTCCCAGTTTTATTTTTCCTTTACTTTCCTTGCTGCTGGAGATGAGTTCACTAATATGTTTCTTAAGGTTTCAACATGGAGCATTTTGCCTGCTTTGGGTGTACGTATTTTAACTATTTCTAATCTTATATTCAAGAATTTTATTCATTTTGAATTAATTTTTATTTCTGATGTCAGATAATGGATTAGTTTTATTCTTTTGCAAGCAACAGTCCAACTTTCCCAGTATCATTCACTAAAGAGATTTTCCTTGTTTTCGTGTATGTAGTTTGTTCCTTGGTTGTATGTATTTGTCCATAAATGTATGGATTTATTTCTGGACTCTCAATTCTGTTCCACTGGTATATGTGTCAGTTCTTGTTCCAGTACAGATTTTGTTCCAGCATGTTTCTTTAATTAGTATGGTTTTATAGTATAGTTTGAAATCTGGAATGATTATATCAATTTTTCACTTTGACAGTAGGAGAACTTTGACTACTTGGGACTTTTTGTGGTTCCATATGAATTTCAGTAATCTTTGTCCTACTTCATTGAAGAATTCCACTAGAATTTCAATTGATACTCCATTGAATCTATAAATTGCTTTGGGTAGGATGGCCATTTTTAACAATGATCATTCTTCCTATCCATGAACTATATATATTTTCATCTCTTTGTGTCTTCTATTCATTTTAATAATGTTTTTAGTTTACCTTGCAAAGGTCATCAACTTTGTTAGGTTTATTCTCAGGTATTTATTTACTGATTTTTATTTATGAAATTCTTAATGGGATTTTTTTCTTAATTTCTTCTTCATTTCCTAGCTAATTATTTGTGTATAGGAAGGCAATTGATTGTTTTGTGTTTGCTTTGTGTTTTGACACTTCGCTGAAGTGATTTATTATTTCCTTTTTTTTTCCCCTGTGAAGTCTTAGGGTTCTCTGTGTTTTCACCAGATGACTCTGTGTCATCTGTAAATAACGATAGCTTTATTTCTTTCCACAATTTGGATTCCTTTTATTGCTTTCTCTTGCCCAATTGCTGTAGGTAGTATGTCTAATACTATGTTGAATAGTAGTATGAGAGTATGTATCCTTGTCTTGCACCAGATCTTAATGGAAAGGTTTTTCAAGGAAAAGGTTTCTCACCCTTGAAAATGATACTAGCTGTAGATTTGTCCTATTTGGCTTTAATAATGTTAGGATGCATTCTTTTTGTACTCAATTAGGAAAGAATAATTTAACCTGGCTCCCCTAAATGGGTTATGAAAAGATAATTAAAAGGTAATTCCACAATGTAGGAAGGGAAAATAAAGTATTATTGTTTGTTCTGGGTGGGTTTATGCCTGAGAATGTGCAGACAGGTTACATTCCAACTATACATGTGGACTCTCAGCTTTCTTTTCCAGGAAATTGAGATAATCACTAGAAGGGACCTAACACTTTTTATCTATTATGGTACCTAAGGACTTGCCCATTCATGATGTTGCTTACTTGTTCAAACAGGACTTGGGGCAATACATTCTACTGATTCAAAATGTCTTTTAATCTGTATCAGAAGGGCCAAGATTATATGGTCACAAGCACAACCTGTCTTTTCCTATTGTTTAGGGAGTCATTTGGGACAAATGAACAAGCCCTAATTGAAGGAAAGAGAGCAATATTTGATGAGACTTTTGCATTAGACCAAAGTTCTCACAATTTGGGGCACCAAAGGAAAAAAAATTAAAATAATTAAAAATTTAATGTAAAAATGCTTAGAAAATGAAAAAAGAAATAGGTGAAAAAAATCAAACTTCATAGTACTAACCTATACTACAAACTCACAAAAATCACAAAAATAGAATAATCTTATTAATAAGCTATCTTTCCTAAATCTATACTAAAGATAGAGATATCTAATTCTCTTTGCCCTGGTGCATTTTTTATAGCAGTATTTCTGGCCTTGTCAGTCAATATTGACACTAGTTCTGTTACCTTACTAATAGGATTATGAAAAAATAACTACTATACTTAACAATAACTAAGCAATTCAAAAGAAAAGCTTTTGAAGCTCATCAACATTTCTATCTAAACTAAGCAAAGTATATCCACACTTCAATTTCTCCTTAAACAAATCCAAAACTGCCCATATCTTTGCTCCCTCTACCCCACAGAGGGGAGAGTATAGCAAACTAAATGAGAGAAAGAGGAAATGTACGTAACTAATTTGGCTAAAATCATCATGACCGCAGATTTTACAAGGAGATGAAAATACATTGAGAATGATCCTGGAAGGTGACCAAAATGGGGCCTGCTACAACCTGAATGCAACACTCCAAAATGTAATATTAATCCCTAATTTCCAATGTAATCATATTAGGAATTATGCCCTGTAGTGGTAACTCTATTATGAGGGTAGAACCTACATTAATAGGGTTAGTCCTCCTATAAAAGACTGCCCCAAGGAAACCTTGCCCCTTTCATCATGTGAGGATATAGAAAATGTCAGTTATGAACTTGGAAGCAGGCTTTGATCAGACATCAACTCTGCTGACACCTTGATTTTAGCCTTCCTAGCATCTAGAACTAAAGAAATACATTTATGTTGCTTATGAGTCACCCAGCCTATGATAGATTGTTATAGCAGACAGGACTCTAGCAAGTGAAATTTCAGGACTCTAAAATTTAAAGTTGATCAGTCTAACAGTAAACCAATTTCTTGAGCTATGCGTACTTGGCTGGGAAGTTGACTATTTGAATTCACTGAATATTTTGAGATTTTTACTAGAATTATGAGGCTTATGAAACATGATAATGTGGAAGAGACACTATGTATATATTTGTATCTTAGAATTTTTATCTATGCAAATGCATTGTCTATTCTAAAAAAAAAAAAACAACTAAATCATTTAAGTAACAAGTTTTGAAAGAAAGCTTGGCTCCTTGATAAAACTTGTTTCTTATGCTTAGCTTTAATAAGCTTCTTCAGATTATGCTGGAAGAAGGAAAAAAGAAAAAGGAGAAAAATGAGAGTTTTGAGAACTCATGAGAGTGTAACAGATGTACAGACTCTAGTATCTATGAAAGTATTGTACATCCCAATTCAGGTTTAGTTCTGAAGTAAAAAATAAGGTCAAACGGTAGAAAGATGGTCAGGTGGAACCAATTAACCTGAGATGATTCAGTCATTCACAACGGGAAACAGGATCAGACCAGTCTTTGGAGTAGGAGGAAGCAGAAGGACATGCCAGCATCCCCTGCCGCCATAGCAGTTGAAATAAACTCTGCCCCCCCACTTTAGGGCATCAGGATGGTAGATGAGTAGAAACTGCCATTTCTTGGATAAGGAGGAAGCAATGACATCCCAGGTACAATCACTAAGCATCCATTCAGAGACAGGGGAGTAGGCCTTGATAAGAGTTCAGGCTAGCTTGTGAGAGAAGAATAAGCCACACCCACAGCAGGGCAGCATGGAACTAACCATGGAAAGTAGGAAAAGCACAACAAATGATAACACAAGTCCTTAGGAAAACAAAATGTCACAGAGAACAATTCTTAGAACCAATTTATAAAAGAATGGAAAGAGATAGTCTTTCAATCAGAATCAAAATTCAAAAATAACATGGAGGAAAGTAAAGAATTAGAAAAATATGAAAAATGCAAGTCAATTTCATGAGAAATAAGAGCAAAAAGAAAAAAAGACTGAAATTTAAGTTCTATCTATGAAAAAATATGCATATTCAGGATTAAAAAGACAGTAGGGGGGATGAAAAGATACAAGAGATGGTTATAGAAGTAGACTTGACCAAATGAAAGAATGATGTAGTGTACCTGAAGATATGAATAAATGAAGACTCTGGATAGAAAAAGAAAAGAGATCAAAGTGAAAAAAAATGAAGAAACACTCAATTATCTAACACCATGAAGAAAAGTAATAAAATAATAACAGATGGAGAAGAGGAAGAACATTTGAAAAAGAAATTTGAAGAAATGATGGAAGAAAAGTGAGAAAGAGGAATAAATGTACAAATCCAGGAAGCTAAATATAGCATATATCTAAACAAACTTAGAAATACACCAAGACATTTAGTAGAAAACTTTCAATAATTCAAGACAAAGAAAGAATATTAAAACTGGCAAGGAGGAAGTGGTAGATAACCTATAAAGATATCACAATAAAATAACATCATTTTGAGTTGATTTTTGTATATAGTATGAGGGTGTTGTCCTGGTTCATTTTTACAGGTTTTGATCTAGTTTTCCCAGCACCATTTACTGAAGAGACTATGCTTGTTTCCCAGTATGTTTTTTGCACCTTTGTCAAAGACTAGTTGACCATGTATGTGTGGTTTTATTTCTGGGTATTTGATTCTGATCCATTGGTCCATTTGTCTGTTTTTGTACCAGTTACCATGTTGTTTTAAGTAGTATGGCTTTGTAGTCTAATTTGAAGTCTGGAATAGTAATGCCTCCATTCTCTCTTCTGTTTGTCAAAGGGTTTTGGCAATTCAGGGTCTTTTGTTGTTCCATATGAATTTCAGTAATTTTTGGTCTATCTCTTTAAAATATTTCATTGGGATCTTTATTGGAATTACATTGAATCTGTACATTGTCTTTGGTAGTATGGCCATTTTGATAATGTTGATTCTTCCGATCCAAGAACAGGGAATGTCTTTCCATTTTTTAACATCATATTCTATTTCTTTTAAGAATGTTGTATAGCTTTCTTTGTATAGGTCTTTTACTTCTTTTGTTAGGTTTATTCCCAAGTACTTGATATTCTTTGGTGCAATGGTAAATGGGTGTTTTTTAAAATTTCTTCTTCTTCTGATTGAGTCTTTGCATATATGAATGCTGTTGATTTTTGTGAGTTGATTTTGTATCCAGCCAAATTCTGAATTCGTTTATTATTTTAATCAGCTTTTCTGATGATTTTTCTGGGTTCTCTACATAGAGTATCATATTATCCATGTATAATGATAGCTTTATTTCTTCTTTCCCTATTCATTCCTTTTATATCTTTCTCTTGCCTTATTGCCCCAGCTAGGACTTCCAGAACCATGTTGAAGAGAGTGGGCATTCTTGCCTGGTTCCAGACTTTAATTGAAATGGTTCAATTGAGACCTGCAACCATAAAATACATAGAAGAAAAATGGGCAAAACCCTTCATGAATTTCACCTCAAAAATCCATTTTGGGAAACAACCATGGCCGGCAAAAAAATGAAGAAAAACATAAACAGCTAGGACTATATCAAACTAAAAAGTTTCTGTTCAGCAAAAGAGACAGTAAACAAAACAAAAAGAAACCCAACCAACTGGGAGAAAATGTTTGCCTCCAGACAAGTGACAAGGGTCTGATAACAAAGATCCACAAAAAGTTCCTACAGTTCAACAAAAACAAAGCCAAAAACCCAGTCAAAAAATGGGGACAAGAATTAAAAAGACACTTCACCAAAGAGGAGCTACAGATGGCTAATAGGCAAATGAAAAAATGCTCCACATCACTAATTATCAGAGAAATGAAAATTAAAACCACATTGAGATACCATCTTACACCAGTAAGAATGGCCCATATAAATAAAATAGACAACAAGTGTTGGTGCAGATGTGGAGAAAAGGGAACTCTCTTATACTGCTAGTGGGAGTATAAGAGAGTTATACTGGTCCAGCCACTATGAAAGACTGTGGAGTACCCTCTGGTCCAGCAAACTATGAAAGACTGTGGAGCACCCTCACACAATTGAAAGTGGACTTGCCATTTGACCCACCAATCCCACTACTGGGAATCTACCCAGAGGACATGAAAACACTAATTCAAAAGGACACCTGTACACTCTTGTTTATTGCAGCTCTGTTTACAATTGCCAAGATTTGGAAACAAACCAAATATCCAAAACAGATATTGGTTAAAAAAAAAAAATGTGGTACATATACACGATAGAATACTATGCATCAATCAAGGAGGACAAACACATGTCATCCGCAGCAACATGGATGGAATTAGACTCATATTAGCAGAAATAAGCCAAAAAGAGAAAAGCAGGATAGTTTCACTTATATGATGGATATATGGAAGAATAGACAAACAAATAAGAAAAGAAAAAATAAAAACAACCAATGGGACTGAACAATGGAATGAGAGAGGTGGAGGGGGATGAAGGCGGGGGAGGCGAAGAGCACAAAAGATCAGGATGGTTAACAGGTGTTAGTGAAGTGGGAAAGCCTCGGGGTACACAATAAAGCAATAATGTAATATAAATATAAATACAAACCGGGCACGGTGGCTCGTGCTTGTAAGCTTCAGCCTATGAAGCGGCCGGGGCTTAGGGATCGCGGTTCGAGTCCTACCTGGGGCACGTAGTGAGACCTAGTTCCAAAAAAATAGCTGGGCATGGTGGCACGCGCCTGTCATCCCAACTACCTGGGAAGCTGAGGCTGGGGATTGCTTGAGTCTGCGGTACCCCGGGCAACAAGAACCTGCGGTTCCACAGGCAAAAGTAGCAAGACCTAGTCTCAAAAATAAATAAATAAATAAACAAACAAACAAACAAACAAACAAATAAATGAATGAATGAATGCATGAATAAATAAATAAATACACATATATATGCAAATTAAAAAATTATAATTAAATTATAAAAAAAAGAGCAACCATCACAGCGATAGTTGACATTCTCTGTGGATATCTCTTCTATCCTATTCCCCATTATCCAGCCCCAGAATTAATAGTATACCGGATTTGATGTTTGCCATTCCAGTGGTATTTGAAACTCTTAAATCACACATCAGTAAATAATATATTATTTTTCATGGTTATAATTTCGTAATTATGGTATTGTAATATGTATACCTATCTATGTAACTTGCTTTCTTCCCACAAAAAATTTTTAAAAATTATTTTTAAAAAAATCTCCTAAATAAGATATTGGAGAACATCCCCATTTTGTTACTTCTATAATTGTATCCAAATTTCACATTGTCTTAAAGTTTTAAAACTTGTAATATTTGTCATATTGATATCTTGTTGTATCCTAATTTGCATACTGATATCTACTTGTATCCTAATTTTCTGTAATTTATACGTTCTAAACCTGAAATAAACCATTTAATTTAAAATAAAAAAACAACAAAATTAACATTAAACTTTTCTGAAGAAACACTTCAAGTTAGAATTTTTATCTTTAAATGTAAAGATAAAAGATAAAAGTTAAAGATAAAAGTTATCAGTCAAGAATATTCTATCCTGCAAGATTCTCTTTCAAATATAAGGAAAAATAAAGATTTTTAGACAAAGAAAAAATGAAAGAGTTTGCAAACACTGAACATCCATCTCCCTCCAAGAAATCCTGAAAGGATTTCTTGTATCTAACCCAAAAAAAAGAGGCATATACTTAAAGTATTGAAAAAAGAAATTAATATAAAAGTAAAGATGAAAGACAAAATGACAACATATTTTCATACATCAACAATTATGCTAAATGTAAGTGAACTTAGCTCACCAATTTAAAGGCAGAGAGTATCTGGATGGATCAAGAAATAGAACACAGCTTTCTGCTGCCTCCAGGAAACATCTGAACTCCAAAGATAAAAATAAACTCAGAGTAAAGAGTTGAAAAACAATTCTACAAGTGAATAGAATTCAAAGGCAGGCATACAGCTAAAAATGTAACACAAGATAATGATGAACACTATATCATGATTAAGGGAATACATAGCAGGAAAGCATAACACTCACCATTATGAGTGATGAGATCATTATTATCATCATGTGATCATTATCTCACAATGAAGGAGCACCAAAATATATTGGGTAACTCTGAAAATAGACACTAGAAAAAACATAGTGTAGTAGATGATTTTATTACCCTGCTGTCACCTCTGGAAAGATCAAGTAGAAGGAAAATAATTTGGCACACAACAATTTTAAACAAAGAATTAGATCACATGGGTCTAATACAAATATAGAGAGCACCATGCCCCCCCCCTCACAAACCTGAATATACTCTCTCCTCAATTGTACCTGCAGCATTCTTCAATATTCACCATATATTGGGTCTTAAGATAAATACCAGAAAATTCAAAGAGATCAAAATCATACCAAGAATCTCCCCTGAGCATAAAGTGATTAAACCAGAAATCAACCACAGGGAAAACGTCCAATACATAGAAACTGAAAATACATTATTGAAAGACACAACCTTCCAGAACTTATGGAATCCAGCAAAGTATTAATGAAAGTAAAATATATAACAATACAGACCTATATCAATAAGCAAGAACAAACTGAAATAAATAATCTTTTCTCTCAAGGAATTAGAAAAAATGGCCAAACAAACTCAAACACCAACAGGTGAAAGGAAATAATGAAAATTAGAGAAGAAATTAATGAATTAGAAATGAAAAAGTACAAAAGATTAATGAAACTAAAGGTTTTTGCTCTAAAAAAATAAACAAAATAGACACACTTCTTGCCATGATCATTAGAGAAAAAAAATAAAGGTGGTGGTGGTGATGGGGGGTGGGGGGGACAGGGGAGAGAAATTCCAAATAAGCAGGAGAAGAGAAAGATGGGGGAAAGGCAAGAGCAATGTTACTGTGTATCTCTGTATGGATCTAACCAATATCAAAATTATAATGCAAACTATTCAATTTCATTGGTCACAATTATAATTTTAAATAAAAATCTGTTAAGTATAGAGGATTAGGAAACTGATAATAGACAGAAATAAAATGAAATTCCCCTAGGATTATTTCCACACTGCAGAGCTATTCTCTGAAGACTAAAGATAACCTACTTATTGACTTTTCAAAGCAGCATTGGAGAGTAGGGCAAGGGGGCCATTGAAGCGGCCCTCTTCCTGGCAATGAAATCCTGCAGGACAATCAGGAAAGAGGAAGGTGGGTGTGGCAAGACTCAGAAAAGTGTTTTCTCAATCTTCAGGTTCCCAGAGGTCATGTGACAGGTTATTTTCTCTATTCTATTCTAAAGCTTGTAGGTTCAATAACAGTGCAGTGTTCTGTCAGCTCACCTCCACCACCACCCACTACCTCTTTATTGTATTTCCTGAACTTTTAAAAATTTTTGACTGAAAGAGGATTTCACCTGAATGAAAAGAAATAAATACACAAAGATATTACCCTCCCAAATCTCTAATATATTTTAATGTAAAACTAGTAGGAGGTTTAGCCTATTGAAAGACTGAATAGGCCTCCCTGGGAAAACATTCTATTAATGTGAATTGTGACCTTTATGCCATATACTTATATATTTTATAATATATAATTATTAATTGTGACCTTTGTCACTGGTTCAGTTTAAATCCCATCACTCTTGTGAAAATCTCACTTTTGTAAATTTCACAACTTTTTTGACCAGAACTCCAAATAACTGCTATTTTCAGGTTCCCTGGTCCTTGGAATGTAAATGTAAAAGTGGAAAGATTCTTTGGGAATACTTGAAAATGTCCATCCCCCTCAGGTTTGACTTGAGATGTGACCCAGAGAGCTCTTCAGAGACATGATGCTGAATAGTCTCTGAGCATTACTTCAGGAGGCAGGTATCATAAGTCCTTCAAACTTCAAAGCACAAGCTCTGCGAAGTCTGTTCCAAAGCTTAGTGGTCTTCCTGACTCCTGGTATTAAGGTTCTTTCATCCTTGCCCGTATCTATCTTCTTTATGTCACACAGGACTGTCAGCATCAATACTGAGACAGTTTAACTTGAATTTTAATACCTAATTCACTCTGATAATGGGCAAAGTCAAGGGGTAACTTCTGCTTCTGTGAGGCTTTCTGCTTCTCTTCCCACTTCTCCTAGACTGCCCAAAGAAAGGCAAATAAGTCCTTCTTTGACTCAGACTCCATATGCAGTCTTTCAGCTGGCTCCTACCTTCAGCTATTTTCTGGCTTAAGCATTTTGCCAGTTGGCATGGTCCCAGTCTCCTGAGAGATTATGGCAGCCTCTTTCTTGACCATCTGGTGAATTCAACTTGGGTGATGTATTTTGAACTTTGCTTTTTTCTTCCTTTCTCTGGCCTATTAGCACCACACAGCCTCTTGATTATGTTTCCTGCATGAAGTTGCCTTTCCTTAGTTCTCCTGGCAGCTCTGCTCTTGGGCCTTGGTTGTTGCACTTTGGAACCTTCCTGTTAGGCTGATCATTTTCCCAGGAGAGGATGGTCGATGTTGGAGTTTGTTCTGAGCCCTAATTTTGAAATGTCAAGTGTTGGACAGACTAGCAATCCTCAAATTACCTATCCAAGTGATAATATTTTGATATCCTTCTCTCTCATACTCCTCCTCTTCCTCCCCATTGTCTTTGAACCTCTCACCAATTAAAAATATTTGGATACATTAGAGTTTGATTACTTTGCTTTAGATGCCCACTTGGGCATGAACTCTGAGAACAATCAATATTGAGTTTTTTTTGTTAACATTTTGGGGTCCCCAGGAACCCCTCATTTTTACCTGGGAGCAACTCTGTATATGGAAGAGATTTGTTCCTTACTTGGAGGACTTTAGATGTTTCCTATGTATGTTAGCAGAGAGAGAGGTTTCAGAAAAAGCTATGAATCATACCAAGAAAGCATTTACTCTCTTAGCACAAACAAAAGTTGACCTTGAAAATATGGGCCAAAGAAAGTTTGAGAATTTATTTTTTTTCTTCAAATGCCATATGTTCTCCTTATTGTGGACAGCTGAGTTATTTCTTACTGCCAGAAAACTTGTTTGAACATTCTATCCTGATAAAAGGAGTAAGCAGTGCCCCCCCCCCCGATCTGCTACCACTCTCCCCATTAGGGAGTATGATCTTGAGGGGATATTGTACAAGTACTGAATGACTCCAGGCCACCAAGTTCCAGGCCAGTCCCAGCATCTAGCCTGTGTGATTGCACCTTGCTTATGTAGCTTGCCACTTCTCCTGCTCTGTGCTCACTGAACATTCTACTGTGCACCCTTTCCTCCCCCCCACCAAACCACACATACATCTTTTATCTGTTTGAGTCAAGTGCATCAGCTAAGAGACATGACCCCTCACTTAGTGGTGCTTAGACAAACCCTGAACAGCTTCAGGAGTCTCTTGGTTCCTCATTCTGTATGTAGCCTACCCCTGACTCCCTCCTGCATATTTGGCACTCTGCCTTCCCCACAAGAGGATGGATAAACCCTCAGAGTAGCTGGAGTTCTTGTCATCCAACCTCACAGAAGATTGCTACAGCAGGATCCAGAATCTCTCCCCTGCCACATGACACTACCAGATGGAGATAGATCCCTATTCCTGAATGGGGCCTGTTAGGGGTAAAGAAAGAAGCAGAGAGACCCTAAAGGTAGAAGTGTTGCTTACTTATTAGATGACTTTATGTTCCTGATTTCTCATCTGCAAGTAATCACTTGTGATCACTGCTTGCTGCACCACCACACGTCACTGCTGCCTCCAGTGATAAGTGGCTTTGCTGTGGCCTTTGGTTGTCATTGCCTCAGGAACACTGTCTGTGATTACAAGTTGCTGAGCTCTACAGACACTGACCTTCACATTTAGTCTCTAATCACTGCTCACCTCTGATCAGTGCCTGCTTCTGTTTTTTGGTTGACTGCCACCATGAGTTGAACACTGATTCACTACTTCTGAGCCATGATTATCCTGTCTTCTTCCACATTTTCCCCAGGCTCCAAGATCTCAAGAGAGGAACAGTCACTATATTTCATGTGCAACTTTTAGTTTGGACTCTGACATGTACACTATGTTGGGTAGGAATGGTGACCACATGCAGACTAATAAACCTCTTTCTTTGTCTCTTCTTACCCAATTTTTGCCATCTTGTAAATGAGATCTGTTATTGCTTCTCTCCATGAAGCTATGGCATTTTGGCCCTGCATTTGTAAGCACACAGATGAGGTTCCACTAATTATAATTCCATCCATATTGCTGCAAATGCTAAGATTTCTTTTCTTTTTTCTTTTCTTTTTTTTCCCCTTTGAGGGAATGATGTCTATATCTTCTTTATCCACTTATCTGTCATTGGACATTTAGGTTCCTTCAATAACAAGATTATTGTAAATAGTGCTACAGTAAACATAAACATAAACATTAAACATATGGAAGTACATATATCCCTATATCCCTTTTATTAGGTGTTTTTGTATGCTTGAAGAGATACATAGGGAAGGGATTCCTAGATCACATGGTAGATGTATTTATTTTTTTAAATGTGTGTTATATACAAATATTTATTTTTAATGTAGCACCATTGTTTTACAACCTTAACTGTTTTTTGACACTTCAAGGATTTCTCCTTGAAGTATAGACAACATAGCTCTCATACCAACAAACCACCCATAATCCTCTATCATAGCCCATCACTCTCTATCCCCCATCCCTGTTCTGAGAATATGGTTAGCTTTAAGGAGTTGAATTTAGAGTTTTTGTCTTTGTCTGGTCTTTTATTTTCTCTATATTTTCTGTATTTCTATATTCCACCTGGTATTTATCTTACTCTTTCTGACTAGTAGCACCTAGCATATCTTTTCCAGCCTCATCCATGTTTGGGTCATTTAGGTTGTTTTCACATCTTTGCTCTTGTCAGTATTACTGCAATAAACAAAAATGCAGATTTATTTTCAGATTAGTAGTTTTGTGCTCTTCAGATAGATACCTATGAGTAGAGTTTTAGGAACATGTGGTAGATCCATTTTTAGTCTTTGAAGTAATGCCACATTTCTTTCCATAGTAACTTGGTTTATCTACACCAAAAGTATAATGGGATACTTTTAGTCCACTTCCTCAGTGTGGTTTTGATTTGCATTTTCCTGATGATGAGTCATGATGAAATATTTTTTTCTTTTTCCTGTTAGCCACATGTAGGTCTTCTTTGGAGAATGCCTATTTAATTTTTCTATTTTTTATTGGATTGTTGCTTTTTAGTTGTAAGTGCTTTGTAGATTTTTTTATTCCGATCAATCCCTTTTCAGATGTATGGTGCTCAAATATTTTCTCCCATTCAACAGGATGTCTCTTTGTTTTGGTCACTTTCTTTTTTGCTGTACAGCTTTTAGTTTGCTATAATTACAATTGTTTTCTCTTTGTTTTCCTTTGGATAGTACATGAGTCTGCGAAGATGTTTCTGAAATTTATGTTATAGGGTGTTTCACCAATATTTTCTTCTATGTATTTTGTTTCCGGTCTTACATTCAGGTATTACTTATTTTGAGTTGATTTTCATGTATGGTGTGAGATACTGTTCTAGTTTCAGTCTTTTGCCTGGGCAGTTCAATTTTCTGGCTACCATTTATTCAAGAGGCTTTCCTTGTCCACTGTATATAGTTTGCGCCTTAGCTGTAAATGTGTGACTTATTTCCTGTCTTCTCAATTCTTTCACATTTTCCTGGGTCTGCAATTCTTGTTGTATTTATTTAAATAACGCCATTGACATTTTTATTGGGATTTGATTGGGTTATATGTTTTGGGGGTCAGATGGCCATTTGCAAAGTTCATTATTTTTATCCATGAGCAAAGAATATTTTCCCATTACTATGGTCTTCTATTTATTTTAACAATTTTTATAGCTTTGCTTGTATAGCACCTTACTCTCCTTGTGAGGCTTATTCCTAGATATTTAATTTTTTTGGTGAGATTATAAATGAAATGGTTTTCCCAGTTTCTTCTTTTCTAATTAATTATTTGATTATTGAAAGGTAACTTACTCTTCATGTTGATTTTTTTTAATCTTTTCACTTTACTGAAGTGGTTTATTCTATTTTTTCCTGTGAAGTATTTGGGATTTTCTATATGTACTATAATATAATCTGTGAATAATGATATTCTTTATTCTTTCCCAATTTAAAACTATTGCTTTCTCTTGTTTAGTTGCCTAATAGCTCTAACAACAGTGAGAGGTGACATCCTTGTCTTATACTATATCTTTATGAAAGGACATTCAGTTTCTCACCATTGAGAATAATAGTTGCTGTGGGTTTATCATAGAGGACTTTTACTATGTTTAGCAATGTTAAGATATTGCTTAACCCATTCTCCCCCATAGTTTCTGTTTCTCACCAAAAACTAATGCCAAATCTTATCAAATGCTTTTTTCATTATCTATTTATATAAAGATGTTGTTTTTCCTTCTCCTTTTGTTGATATTGTGTATTACACTGATTTTCAGATCCTGTATCTTGGTATAAATTCCACTTGGTCATGGTGTATTATCTTCTTCAGGCATTATTGGATTCAGTTAGCTAAAATTTTATTATTTTGCCCTATGTTCATTAAGGAGATTGGCTTGTAGTTTTCCCTTTTTTTGTCACAAGCCAGCCGTGATGTGATCTAACGATCCAGAGGGGGCGGGTAAGGATTGACATTGAGTCAAGAAGACCCCAACAGAAGTGGCCCACAGTCTCTCTCTCTTTCTCTGGACTGCAGCCTGGAGTTTATTCAGCATCTGACTTTCATAATCAGTAGCAAAAGAAGTTTTGATCAAGGGTCACATGGTTACGTGTATCTCTACCAGGAGACCAACTAAAGGAAGTTTTGTCTGAGACTGCTCAAATTTGGCCAAAGTATGTCCCAAAAGAAGCATTTAACAAAAATAGCTTTACAGACAGTGAATGTCTCTCTCCTTTTCTCTCCATAACCAATTAGGCAAACATTCAGCAGCTTGTCAGAGCAGGCCAAAAATAATGAGAGCTCCTGACACTTCTTTATTTTGTATTTGCTTGCTTTTGGTATTGGTGTTTCATATTTATCCAAATTAGATGTGTTTCCGGCAGGCAGCAAAAGGTTGGAGTCTATTTCCTAATTCAATTATGAGCTATTTTATTATTTTTGAGTTCAGCCCACTGATATTTCCAGTAATCATTGACTACCATTTTGTCCCTGCCTTTTTGATTGAATTAAATAATTCCATAATCAGTTCTTTGTGTTCATTCCTCTCTTTTACATCCTAATGCTTCTTTCGGTATTTGGTTGTTTAGTGGTTGCAAACTCTCTGAATGTTACTTGTCTGAGTAGTTCTTTATCACGCTCACACAAAATGGAGATTCTTAACAGATAGCATATGCTTGACTGGCTTTTTTATTTTTCTTGGAATATTTTGAATATGTTCCATTCTTTTCTTGCCTGTAGTATTTCTTCAGTGAGATCCAGTGTTTTAGGATGATTGGTGTTTCTGAGCATGTTATCTATTTCTTCAAGCTTGTCAGTTTCATTATTTTTTCTTTGTCTTGAATTCTTTTTACTATAATGTAAAACTCTAGGAGTTTTCTTTAATCTTGTTAATTTAGTGTTCTTTCTGTTTCTTGTTTTTCTGTGTACATTTCCTTTTTAAAGTTTAAGAAGTTCTCTTGCACTATTTCCATAAATACTCAGTTTTCTTTACTTACGATGTAAGAAAATTCATTCTTCATTATTTTCCTTGTTTTTCTTTCATGTTATCTCTTGCCTCACACCCCTTTTTCATTGTGAGTTCATTGATTTGTTCTTCCATTTATTTATTTTACTTTCTTCTAATTTTTTTACTTTTTCCTGCAATTATGTGTTTATTCTTATTTAAAGTTTCAATTTAAATCTTGTTTGTTCATTGTGTTTACATATTATTTCTTTGCTTTTCTGAATTTTCCTTGTATTGTTCCAATTTATTTTCCTTAATAATGAACATCTTGAATTTTATTTCTGAGAGTTAAAGAAGTTCTTCCATCATTTTTTGGTTTGATTCTGGTATTTTGTTTTCTGTCTATAATGTATTGTTTCACTGAAGACTTGCCTGACCATTTGTATTTCTTTCTCCCCACTGTTTGCTTTGGATTTGCTCAGTTGTATTTGTGACTCTTGTTTGTGAGTTCTTCTCCCCACTGTCTGGACAATTATTTAATGGTGATGTCTTGTAGTAACAACAAGTGGGATCTTGTAGGATCTGAGGTGCTGCTAAAGCCTCCTCTGAAGAATTTCAAGCCCTTATTCTCATGACTTGGGTGGGCTGTGGGGACACTGGGTCAGGAGACTGAGTGTTCAGACATTGATCCACTCAGAAAGAGTGATTCAGAACTTATTGGCCAGAATGGTAGAGAGTTGATGAACATCCTTGATTAAAAAAAAATTGTATCTGCTACAAGAGGCACTGGTGGTATATGGCTCAGTGAGATGCACATCCTGGGACTGACTGGGAGCCCACAGCTTTGATACTTGAATTCTGAAAGGCTAACACCTAAAATGGAGTAAGTACAATGTTTTTGCCAAGTTATCATTTAAGGTCTTGTAACTCATTATGTGTTCAAAATGCCAAAAGAGACAGTAACTGGAAACTTTCTAGAATGCTGATACTTGAGATGTACCCCAAATTTACTAAATCAAAATGTCTTTTTGTTTGTTTTTCTGGAAATGCCTATGCAACTTATATTTGATAAACATTACTTTATCAAGCAGATGTACTACTATTCAGCTGGTCATAACTGGGATGAAATAAGTCAAGACATACTGGGAGTCAAAGGTATTATAGGATTGAAGATACTCATGGTGTGCTTTCTCTAGCATGTAACATATTAAAATCACCTATAGATCTTCACATTAAATCAAGACATTGTCATTTTAAAATGACTACATTTCTTAGCAAGGGTGGAGAACTTGACAGAACATCATGTTAATCATACTATCATACTATTTTTAGATGTGCACAGTAGCCCTAGTTAATCAAAATAAACAATGAAACAAGTGTTTAATGATCTGAAGTTAAATTTTAGAGGCTCCAGCAGTCTTCTCTTGTCCAGGGTGATTATGCTTATTTATCCCAAAGTAGTTTTTGGTGTTTTTCTGTACATCAACAGTTTTGCCTTGCACCACAAACAACAGATCTTCTAACTCCCAAGATTGAACATGTCATGTGCTCTCACAGAACATCCTCTTTCTCCTTGCCACAAAGCCACAGCCTTTCCTTCTCCCAACCTACGTTTATTCCCATGAACAAAATGTTTTTTTTTTAAGTAAGTTTTTTAAAAATATCTCTTTAAATGGCATCACATCATTCAAACCAGGATCAAATTATATAACAGATCTTTGGAAATAAATTGTACATATAAACAGCAAGATTTAAGGGCAAGTACATAGATAGACCTTTTCATTCAAATCAAGTACTGTTTTTTAAGAAATTTTAAAGGCACTGAAACTGACTTGTTTCCACTCTTCAGGCTCTTTGCTATACAGTAATTACCCAAGACCTCCACATGAGTCGGAACTCCCTCCCACATGCTTTTTCCCCAATAATAGAGTCTATTCAGTGACTGCAGAACAACAATAGTTGACTCTTGCAGCCTGCTCCCAAAACAGGTCTCAAAGCAGACAGAGAGCAGGGCAAATTAAGGCTTCCGGTTTTCTCTCAATAATCTGCTCTGGGTTCAGATTTACATATGGACTTTTTTATAAGTTATCTTTGGTATCTTTGAAAGGTTGTTTGGCACCTTTGGGTGATACTAAACATCTGGAGAATAAAAATAAGAAAACTTACGAACTCTCATCTTTTAAAAAGCTGTTTTAACAACTTCCCCTTTAACCAACTGCTAAATACATTTCCAGTAACTCTGGGTATGGCTCTTTGTTCCATTCTCAGCAATATTTTAAACTTATAATTACATAGTGGATTTTGTATACTGAAAATGGCCCAGCTGCGTATAAGAGGAAGTGTATTCAAGTTACCCTTTTATCATAAGAACTTGGTAAAGCATAAAAACCAGTTTCAGTTATGTTTTTCTCTATTTCTCAGGGTCTCCTTTCCCCTTTGTTTTGTTTCTGATGGTGAAAATGCTGACTTATAGATATTATAGGAAAAAAAATGGAGATAAAATATCTTTAAAACAAAGAAACAACTGATCTCTCAGAAGGAAGTGAAAGTCAAACTTAATCTATTTTGATGTTTGAAAAGGTTTCAATTCATTTTGACCTTTATTTTGTTGTTTAAAATTTTTCGTATTTAGACTGTAAATTCTAGAAACATATTTATTCTCATTCACTTATTTATGCATGCATATATTTAACCACATTCATTCATTTTTTTCAATGAACATTTATGGAATGCTTTATATAAACAGGTTCAGGGTAAAGTAGAAATAAATACATGTGTCCCCTACCCTCAAGTGACTCAACATGAAATGGATATTTTAAGTATTATGAGTGTTAAATTTTAAATACCAAGGTATCCCAACAAATATTTTAACTACACGTTAGTGGTAACAACTTGGTCAGAAATTTTCTTTTTCTAAAATTGTTTTACATTATTCAACCAATCAAAAAAGATAAACCCATGCCATTTGTAAAAACTTGGGTACAACTGGACGTGGTAATGCTAAGTGAAACAAGTCAGAGGAAGAAAGATATATACCAGATATCAAGTGACATAAAGACAAGTTTTAAAATTAACAGTTGAAAGTTGATCACAGAACTGAAGCATCAAACAGGGTGGGGGTGGGGTGAGGGAGCAGTAAAAACAGAGAGAAGGAAGCACAGTGGTCTGTAATGAATGATGATGGGTGCACCACAGTAGTTATATCTAATGGAAGTAACCAAATATTATCTCAATTAAAAATAAATTAACTAACTAAAAAAATCTTTGTTAATATTTAGACAGTATTTAATTTCTCCCCTCAGGTGTAGTGACCATGGCTCTCCAACCACTAAAAAACCTATAGCTCCTTTCCACAGTCCATAAAGCAAGAGGGAAAAGAAGAGGAAGAAGTTAATGAGAAGAAAAAAGTTTTAGGGTTACTTTTATATAAGCAAAACTGTCACTTTTTTTTTCCTGCATATGAGATTGCATTACCATCAGAGTGAACTTATAGCATAGATCCTTGGGGAAAAAATTCGACAACATAAGCAGAAGGATTTAAAGGAGATTTTATAGTTCTATCACTGTAAATGAAGTCTTACTTTTCAAAGAACCATCATATTGCTTTCACATGAAGTGATGGCATGGCAGAATAGAATAAGTAAAACTAATTAAATTTAAACTGTGCATGAAGCAATAGTAGGTCCATATAATCCACTATTGGGTAATGTGATTGCTAATATAAGGGCACATACCCACACCAGGGCTTTAAAATCCAGATATTATATTGGAGAAAGGGACACACAGAGACAGTAAACATGATACAAGATGCACCACTGGAGAATTACGGATGATTATTGTTTTCATTCTGTGGCTCATACATGAAAACACTTAGAGCCTGAATGAACTAAGAGAATCAGACTGAACACCAATGTCTCACTATAGAGGTGTCTATTCTTACAGCCTGTAGGTACAACAGGTAAAACAAGGGCAAATCGGGACAAAAACCAAATATTGTCATTAACTATATTTTGAACCAGTGGAAATAAAATAATCCCACTCATAATTGCATAAAAACTATCAAATTCCTAGGAATTAACTTAATCAAGGAAGTAAAAGACTTCTAGAATTAAAAGTACCAGACTCTAATAAAGGAAATAGGTCTTCAGATAGAAAGGAATATCATGTCCATAAATAAAGAAAATATAATCAAAATGACTTCGCTGATAGTAACATGTAAATTTAATGCAATCACAATTTAAATGCCAAGTATATTCTTGAGTGACATAGATGAAAATGCATTAAATTTTTAAAGGAACTATAGAAAGCTTTGACTAATTAGCATGATCCTAAGGAAAAAGGAAAGAAATGGAGGCATCTTGTTATCTGATTTTAAACTATATTTTAAAGCAACAATAATTAAATCAGTATATTAAATAAAAATAGACATATGTATCAGTGAAACAGAATCGAGTTCAGAAATAAATCCTTGCTTGTGTCAATATTTAATGCCAAAGTTGCCATTTCTGTACAATATGAAATAAGCATCTCTTAAACAAATGACACTGGGAAAATTAGATGGCCATCTGCTGAAGAATAAAGTTGACTCACTCTCTAAGTCCATGCATACAGTAAAGTTAAAAATGGATTAAGGACATAGAATAAGACACGCAACACTAAAATATATAGAAGAAAATATTGCAGATACACTTCATAATATCAGTAGTACAGATATTTTGTATACTAGACCCCTATGACAAGGGAGATAATAGCAAAGATAAGCAATGGAAGTTGGAATCAAACATTTTTACATAGTACATGAAAATATAAGATTTTAAAAAAATCTTACCAAATACAAGAAAATGCATAGTGCAAAATGGGTTACTATTCAGAATATACACAAATTTTATTTAATATTAAAAACCATCAACATAACTCAAAAAAAAGGCAGCAGACCTAACCCAATGGTTCACAAAAAGCATGCCCAGGCTAACAGGATAGACTTTGTCCAGTACATGATATTAATCATCATTACTAAAAATGAAGTTTCAGGTCACAAGAACAATGAGATAGCATCTCAGAACCGTGATAATGATACATATTAAAAAAACACTCAATGACAACTCCCAACAAAACCTGGAGCATATTCACAGAAAGAGGAACCTTGTTACATTGCTAATGGGAGTGTAAATTAGTGTGACCATTTTGGAAATTGACCTGAAATAACTTTAAACAATAAAAATGGAACTACAGTGTGACTCAGTATAAGGAAAATGCATCAAAATTCAACTATTTTTCCTCTTCCAAAAGAAGTACAAAAAGTTTTATTTTTCACTTTTGGACACCCAGAAAGCAACAGGTAGGTTCCACATTGACAACAGTTGTATCAGTTATGTGACCATGGACACTTAACTTAAAAGGGGGCTCAGTTGCTGTTCTGCCTCTCAGTCTTAGTGTCCTCTCACTCTCTCTCTGACTGCTTACCGGTGCAAATGGTTCCCTGTCTCAGCAGTAAAGTTCTACAAAACCCACTAAAGGCTCCAAAATTCTTCTTGTTTGTGAAAACTGACAATGAACTTACCTGGCACAACACCCATTGTGGGGAATATGAAACATGAAACCATCAACTCAAAAAAAAAAAAAAACCCATAATGCTTACTCTAGCTTTATTTATAGTAACTATCACATGGGAATAACCTAAGTGTCCACTAATAAGAGAACTGGATTAAAAGAAGTAGTATATTCACACAATGGAATATGAGTCATAAAGAAAAATTAAAATTTACAATGTATAGAAAATGGAAGGAATTTGAGAGAATTATGTGTAGCAAAGCAAGTCAGAATAACAAAGACAATTATCAGATATTTCTTTGATGAACAAATCAGCAAAGCCAAATACTTATAAAATCAGTGAACACTAAAACAAATGGCATTTCTGATGTTAAGTAGAAGGAAAAAAGAGAAAATGTTAGTTATAAGAGATGGCTGTTGGCAGAGAAAATTAATGTCTTTTGTGTTCTAGAAAAGTTAATAATCTAACCAAAAATAAATTCCACAGTGCTTTAAGAAGGCATCACTTTCGGAATTAGCTACTAATCTCTCAAAAGCATGAATTTACAGAGACAATCTTTTGTAACATTTTCCCTGATTAGTTAGGACATTAGTCTAATGCTTTGCATTTGTGCTTCAAGCTGTATTTTCTCTCCTGGGATATAATGGTGATAAATATAGTAATATCCTTTGTAAAGAAAAAGCAGTTATAGAAATGTAAAGAATAAGATTCCGCCCTCACTCCCCAGTTGTGACTTGAAAATCCTCCAGCATACTTTCATAGAACCTAGAGCATTTGCTCAGATTACATACTACTACAATTCTGAAATCACTTTTCTATCTCTAAATGTGAGCCCCTCTAGGGTATAGTGTACCTAAACTCAGTTCCTAACATAGTACCTGAACATGGTATTATCACAGGAGTCTTATTCCTATAAAGAGAAAGAACAGGGAAAGGAAGAGAGAAAGAGAGAGAAAAAAAAAGGATTTTATGACCATTATGTGCGTTTGAATCATTTTACAAAATTGCTTTGATTGGCGTCTTGGAGAATCCATCTTCAAAGTGTGGTCAATCTGAAATTTTCTGGTGGTTT